>CM039730.1:918352-1160849 GCA_022539455.1 Dendrobium nobile
GTTCGACCCGAGACAGCATAAAAATTGAGGATAGCAGTCATAAATTTCTACTGAAAAAACTCATAATAGCCTGCCTGACAGTTTGTATATTGAGTAAAGCTATATCATAATATAGTCAATGATAGAACTTCACCTATAGTCTCTCTTGTAATGTAAATGAGTGAGTCATGGATGTAAGAGGTGGCGGTATAAGATGGTCCGAAGGATGGAATACTCTCTCTCTTAGCTTTCCTTTCAAATACTCAAAGCAAATTGCTCCGCACCTTTCTTCGAGTGAAGTGCTTCCGATAAAGGGAGATGACAAAGGATTCATAATCTTCCCTCGCGTACAAGTGAGTGATGTGATCCACTAGTCGTGGAGCACGAGCGTAATAAGAGAACTCATATTCTATTCTTTCTTCACTTTGGTTCTTTTCGCGGTCTTACTCATAACTAGACTAAATCTCACTATGTTTAGTATATTCAATAACTGTTCGAGTAAGAAGATAGTTCGTCAGCAGGGTTCTACTAGTCAAATTGTCCGAATAAGAGCAGGGTACAAGGACGCTAAAATACCAAGAGATCTTATGTCTCGCTTGGACAAGCATTCGGTATTCTATCCAGGTAGGATAGGGATGCTCACAGGTGTACTTCCTATTATATCTTAAGATAATATGGAGAGGTTATTCACTTCACTAAATTCTATTAGGGATGTTAATACTATAGCACACCTGCGATTTAAGCTAAGGAGGAAGAATCCTTTTGTGTCTAGTATTAGGGATTCTAATGTACTAGGTCAAACATATAGTGAGAACTATTGGCGGGAAAAAGTCTTATTGAATTATTGGAAGCCTTTAGTATCTCCTATTTTAGAATTACCTGAGAAGGTAAGAATTATGCTTCATAGTAGGCAGCACTTCATAAAGGGTAGACTTATGGTTCGATCATCTCCTGAAAATGAAATGGGACTTAGAGGAATAATACAGCCTGCTTCAAGGATAAAGAATTTCACTTTGGATGAGTAGTTGAATTCTTTTTACATAATAGATAACCTATTTCTCCTTCTTTTATGTTTGTTAATTGGTTTCACTATTTGGTGGGCTTATCTACCGCTGGGTTTACTGCAAAGTCATAATAGAAATCCATGAAATGCAAGCCTTATTCATCCATGAAAAGTTCTTTTTATTGAACATAATCAAGCTATTCAGGATTTATCCATTATTGATGAAGTCCAGAGTGCTGTTAGTCAGTTATTAGAGCATTTTCAATCATTGCGAGTTCAAACTGAACAATTGCTACATCCAGATTTTGACCCTATACCTAAGGACTGTCTTCGTGATATGATTCGTGAGGAGCAACAACCAGTGGATCATGCGATGAGAGTTAAGACACTTGCTATACTTATGTATTATCTTATCTTTCACTCTTAATGAAGCAGTAATACCTATGTTTACGGGATAAGAGGAATAATAGTAGGAAGAGGAGGGGGTGTGGCTGCTGGGAATGATGATAATGAATGTAGGAAAGAGTAGAAGTAGTTGTTCCGATGGCTGTCTTGTCTATCACTTGACAAGTTTGCTTCAACGAATGAAAAAGTCTTTCGAAAGTGAGTGAGTGATCTCGTGGAGCACGAACGATACCTCTTAGAATAGTAGCTTAGCTGTTTCATAGCAGTTCCGAGTAACAGTAGCAGTTTAGTAGCTGTTCTTAGAATAATAAGAAAAGTCATACTATAGCCGTACTAGTAATAGTAGCTGAAAGTAGTGTAAAGCTCTTAACATAGCCATAGCCTTAATGCGCTGTTCATAGAAGAAAGTCTTAAGCGTGGACGGTAGATAGAGAAAAGTCAACTATAGCCTTGCTACTTACACTATTCAATCTTTCTAGTAGTAGCTGTGTTAGCATCAAATCAAGTAAAGAAAACTACTGAAACTACTTTCTCTTTATGAAATAGTTACTTTGCAGTAAATGAAACTATATATTAATAGTTAGTTGCAGTAGAAGAAAGCAATATTCAATGTATAAAGCAAGATATTAGTCAACTATACTACTTTAATTAGTAATTGACTACTCTTTTCTTTCTATTGGATTAGTAACACTGTTATTGAAATGAATAATGAATTCACGATTATACCATCAACAGTTGAATTAGCAAATACTATTCATAGAAAGAAAGAGTAATTTGCTTGGTTAGCTAGTCTGATTTCTTCTTACTAGCTATTTCTGAAACCTATCCTCCTGAATAAGAAAAAGAGCAGAAAGCGTAGAAAAGAAGGCTTTCTTCGCCATGAGGGAAAGGAAGGCAAGCTTCATGCTTACTTATGAAGCAAACCAGACTGAAGACAGTAGAGAAAGACTTTTCTATTACGTTACCCAGCCCCAAGAAAGTAGCAATCGGCTTTCAATCCTATGGCTTTCCCGCGTAAGACAGTAGCAGATAGAGCGTTAGCCGAAGCTGCTTGTCTTTCAAGGGATGGCAAGTCTAGCGCCTCGTCTTGAAAGCGCAAGTGAAGTGCCCCGTTCAGTAGGAGAACTGAAGCCACCCGTTAGGGCGTAGGGTCACTGAATTGGGTGAACTTGAAGCTTCAAGCGCTGGGTGAGTTGGCTCAAGGGAGATCTATTTTAGAATATGGAAAGCAGACTCAAGGTGCGAAGTAGCTTTCTTCCTCCCGCGCCCTCATGATGAAAGCCCAGGCAAGCTCACAAGTAAGGTCAGAAGGTTAGCAGACGAAATAGAAGAACACCGGGGAACGATTCAGTTAGCCCATGCTTCAAGGTCGGATGATAGAAGTTCTCTTTACCCAAGAAGCTCGGGGTTTTTTGGGAGAGGGTGAGGTAAGAGAAGAACTTGAATTGAAGAAAGCTATCTTGCAAGGGAAAGGCCCTGTTGAAGGAAGAGGTGCATTCAGTGAAAGTGAATTTCAACTAAGTAACCAACCGGTAGTTACAACTGCAATGAAAAAAGAAAAGAACTAACAACTTTGATCTCAGGAATCACTCTGAATGATTTTGAGAGATAGCTAGTCTTGCACTTTAAGAACCGGATCTTTCTGTATTCTAAGATGCCAGTCTGACTTCGTATTTTCCTAAAACCAAAGTTTCACACTGACCATACCTTCCAATTCAATTCCATCCCAATGCCAAGAAGCTTACTTAGAGCCAGAGCTAAACTAGCGCCTTTCATGTTAATGAAAAGAAGCCAAAAAAGCTTCTCGTGAGAGTGGATCCAATCCATAAAGTTCTCGTTCAATCCCCCGTCTATTCTATCTCTTATCTTTTTTCAATGCTTCGGTATATAATAGATACTTCTAGAAAGTTTTTGACAATCCCCACCACTAGAAGAGGCAGGATGAGTTGTCTGAGCCACCCTAGCATTTCTTTTGGGGTCGGCTTGTTTTTTTCTTTCTTTTCAGTGACCTTTTTTCCTTTGACTAGAGTCTTCTTTGTTATCTTCTAGCGCCTTCTGTACTCTAGCTTAGGAAGTTCAATGCCGTATTGATCACAGATTCCTCCTCTTCCCCAGATCAACATGCTGGCTAGGTGTCATCCTAGACCAGTGACATTAAAAGATCTACAAGAAGATCTGAAGGTAATGTACCAAAGAAAGAAGCAACTCGCTCCTGAAAGTGGGTACAACACAGCCAGTATTATTCACAAATGGATCACTAAGATTACAGTGAAAATAAAGGGAAGAATGAAGACCCAAAATGCCCTCATAGACACCCCCCGAAGGGGTGCGATGGGCTGAATCCCTCTGATTCACCTCCCGGATATAGATAGATTCTTCTATCTAATCTATCTATAGGAATCGAGAGATAGCGAATGGTTCAAAGAAGCGGTACGATTCCTAACCGATTTTTTGAACTGATTCAATTCTTCTCTTCCCCTTTTTTAGTCAACACCATCAACCTTGGGCAAAGCCAAAAAGATGATGAATAGAAGGAGATCAGAAAGATACGCGGACGACTTTACCATAAGATCGGATGTTTCCGTGAGCAGTAAGCTGCGGATCTCCCCTTTTTGGGGGGGAAAGCTGGTGGCCCTTTTGGCGTGTTCATTCTTTCGACGGGGCGGCCTTATTCGTTCGGTAGATCCAGTCGAGGTGGTTTTCGTTTACCAGCGCGTAGGTGGTCTAAGTTCCTATGACCGAGTCTTTCTGTCCCCTGTGAACATCTTTTCTGAAAGTCTTAAAGAGGGCCTCTCTCACCGGTGAAAAGTGGTAGGTGTCCACTAACGGCTATTCCTGGCTCGGCTCCGATAACGCAATTCCGGGAGGAGTCGGTAGTTGGGCACTGGATCCCTTCGGACCTGGAGAACGTGTGACGCTGGGTCGGGGTTTGGTGAACCAACAGGTCGCTCCTCTAGTTGAAGTATCGGGCCCCTTTTTCGTTGCCTAGGTTACACCTTCGGAATACCCCAGACGGGGATTTCGCTCTACTCCCCCCAATCTTCACTTTACGCCACGCCGACTCTCCGTCGTGGAATTAGACCAAGGGGAATCCCCATAGGACCCCGTCTCCCGCATCTTTCGCACGTAGGGGATCGAGACACAGCCGGCAGGGGGAAGTAGATCGATTGCCCATAGATTATGCTTTTCACTATACTTGATCTATTCATTTTTTCTTTCTCATGTCGTATGATGAATAAGAATGGGAGGTCTCGAAAGAAAGCTCTTCTGGTCAGACAGAAGAAAAGGAAGTTGGTACGGCCACACCAGGGATGGAGATCATTGGGTAGCCTTCCCGCCACCGTCGTCAGTAGGGCATCAGTCTTTATTGGGCCACTACCGACTATTTCGGCCAAGGCTATTTAACGGATTTCAAAAAAGACAACGGTGTCCTAGTTCATACAAACCCACATCATTTAACGGTTTGGAATTCCACAGCATCATAGCAACCATTATAGAATTTATAAGTAGCCCCCTCTACCGCTTGTATGCCAAATACAATATCAAGCCAAACCTTTCTTCAAGATACTACGCCGCCGAAAAAGAAGCGTTCAACAAAACTCTGTGCAAAATCCTATGGACAAAAACAAGAAAGATTAGCATGAGCGGCTCCCGGAGTATAAGAATTACAAGGGGCGTAGACTAAGCTTTAGAAATTGCTTCTGTATGATTGAGGGCTCCTACAAGCGTTCGTGAATAGCCAAGGTAAACATAGAATAAAGAAAGATTCTAGGCCAACCGGCCCAAAAGGGGTATTGGTCTTATCTTATTTACCAATGTTTGGTAAAGGTCGGGTTTTTACTAAGCCCCGTCGGCGGAACCAGTACGCTTTCGGATGACTCAAAGGCGCATATAAATATAATAGAAAAGCTTCTGTCTTCTCTGTATCATGATATAGAAGCCAAGGTAATCAACGAAGGGCACGAGGGAACAGCTTCCTCTTTCTCCCTGGTCCCTAGCATTGAATGATTCTTTCCCTCGGCTGAACAACTACCTTAAGAAATCCCGGCTGCGCTAAAAGCACCTCACGGCCCTATGCCTTGAAGTCTGATCTCTGAATTGGCCTAATTAAGGGTGGGCACCTCTTCTCAATTCAAAGAAGTGCTCAGTCCTGACTCCGCATCTTGCTTTTTCAACAGAAGCTAGATTGCCACCTTCAAGGTTGAAGGTAAGGTTAGAAGGTAATTCCCCTTGCTTGGCTACGAAACTAGGCATTAAAAAGCAATCCACCCAGGAAAGCAGTCATCAAGCCAGATACTGACTTGAACTAGCACTTGTTGCTATTCACTCAGCAGACGATCAGACGAGATGCTAATTGGAGAAGGACTAACCGGACCTGCCTTCCCAGAAAGCACGAGCATACAGATTCGAAGTGTTCATTCAGAGATTCCAATATACCTTTTTCACTCCCGGAAAGCACTAGCCTAAACTTACTTCAATCAGTTTATTATATAACCAAAGCCCTTCTACATTGCTCCTACTAGCCACCTGGTAGTTAACAGAAGGATATACACACAATTAGTATTATATACTCAAAAGCTTGGAAATTGATGCTTGTCCCCGCTGAGGGTCAGCTGCTTGTAATTGATGGCATTAGTCCCAGAAGTTGCTTGATTACAACGGGCTATAAGAGTACAGGATACTTATAGAGAAGAAGAATCCAGGGTTTGACATTGTCCCTATACCGGTATCTACATTTCTTGGAGGATACTACCACTTTCAGTCTAAATTGTATTTGCTGGCCCCCTACTGGATAGACTTCCGGCCTACACAAGAGAAATGACTAAGAATCAAGATCTTGGTATCTGCTACCAATTAGCCCCGGGTTGGTCGTACCAAGTATAATCAAATTATGAATGGTGAGTTTGGCGTGTACTTATGGGTAACTCATACCTTCTAGGGCAGGTCATTCTCCAGATCTTACTGGTACAATTCCTAAGTAGTCCCATGATTTATTGACTAAGCTCCATAAGTAGGACTAATCAGAATACTCTAGAAGTTATCTTCCCCCTAAAGGATTACCTAATCCCGGAAATACCCCCAGGAAAGTTACCAGGTTGCTTTTAGATTCTCCAAGGCGAGGATACAGTTTCCGACCCCCAAGGGTCCACTGCCATCTATACCTAAAAGTTTCTTATTAAGCCACTCTGGGTTCAATCCCGAAGTTCAAAGCCAGTAGATCCTGGCTAGCTCCTCTATCCCTATTACAAATAGGGGAGGAGGACTTCCGAGGGAAGACTAGCCAAGGATCATACATACATGGCTTTGATACTATGTTCTTAAGGAACTTGATTGATGCTACTACTGCGTAGCTGACGGACGCATATTGGGTCCGTCACTACGTCCCTCCTCGATTTTGAAGCCAGGAGGGAGTAGTAGCAACATGGCCGTCCTCTGGGCTCCCCTGGTGGGGAAGGGGTCAGCTACAGCAGGTAGCAACGCGTCTTTGGGTAGGCCCCCTGGGGTATTGGCACACTGAGCTGATTACCACTTATCATTGATTTCAGGCTCAAACAAGGGTTTATCCGGTAGGGGGTAACTGTTATTGTGAAATCTTTGCTGGCCCTAGGTATAGCAGGAAATTAGTAAGGTACCAATCACATATTTACCTTAGGTCTAAGTAGCCAAAGCTCCATTGCTTTATGACCTTCACCTCATAAGAATCATACTGTGGATCTATCTTCTAATAACTAAAATGACATTACAGATAGTACCCGGGGGGTGTAATACATATTTAGAACAGAGGTTACTAGTTTACCTTCAATAAGTCAGGGAAGATCCTGAGATGCAGGTGCTAATGGGAGTGTTATTAGCTTTATAGAAAGTCTTCTTTGGAACTAAAGGGTAGTCTAAGACAGGTTAGAAAGTCAAAATGCCTACCTGTCTCTGAGCTGGCTTTGTCCAGCGAGGACACGCCAGTATAGAGGGTCTACATGTTTATGTATCCGGAGCCTGATGAAAAGGTCAGATCTTCTTGTAGATCTTTTAATGTCACTGGTCTAGGATGACACCTAGCCAGCATGTTGATCTGGGGAAGAGGAGGAATCTGTGATCAATACGGCATTGAACTTCCTAAGCTAGAGTACAGAAGGCGCTAGAAGATAACAAAGAAGACTCTAGTCAAAGGAAAAAAGGTCACTGAAAAGAAAGAAAAAAACAAGCCGACCCCAAAAGAAATGCTAGGGTGGCTCAGACAACTCATCCTGCCTCTTCTAGTGGTGTAGGAACATACGACCCTAATCATTCCGCTGCTTTCATGTCAAAAACCTTATCTTATCAACAGGAGGAGGACGACGCACAACATGCCGTGGTCGACCAAATTCTTCAGTTGCGGTCCATGGAGCACATGCACAGGGGCTCGAAGAATCTATCGGGTAGCAGAAATGCTACAAGAGGAGGCGCAGGGTAAACTCATCTTCCTAAAGCCTAAAGGCTGCTCAAGATGAATTTCATTATTCAGTCGATCAATCAATCGGAGTACCTCTTACCAAGAACTTGAATGGAGGATGTTGGCACTTCACTTGATGTAGCCCTGTTGGGCCAACCCATAACTAGAGAGTTCTTTTTGGAAAAGAAGACGTACAGTATATTGATATTCATTTAGATTTACTGAGTATGAATATGAAAACCCGGAGTACCGTTGATCTTCAATGAATCAATGTAACTGGTCCTTCTGTATACGAGACGAAGACGACATTCTTTCCACATACGATAGTACAAAAAAGAGCTTAGTAGTTCAACCTTGACTTTCTAGTTCCGAAGGAGAATAATGAGAGCGAATCATAACTCGGGGTCAGAATCCACTTGGAAAGAGAAAAGAACTAGCATAGCAAAAGGGAAGTTTAGCCTAGAGGAGAAGAGAATAGAAAATAGAAAGATCTCATCATAGTTCTCCCCCGAAAAATCCAATAGTTGTTTACCGTCTTCAACTTGAAAGAATGGGTTTTGGTTTTAGACTTTTTGGTTCGCGAAACTATGATTCTTTTGGGTTTCATCCCAAACTCATTTCGTCACATGTTCTTTTTTTAGGGGTTTACTCGAAAAAATTTCTGCTATACCGAGTGAGTGGGTCTGCTGGGATTGAAACATAAAGTTTCGTAGATAGTCATGACTCTGGATTGACCGTCCAAACCCTACTTATACCTACTTTTAGAAGTAGGAGAAAAAAACTCTAAAGGCTCTTTATGTCCAATTCCATATAATCAAACCAGTTCTAGAACTTCAACTGACCTGAGGACTGCTTCTAATCCAAAACTAGTTTTTGGATAGAAAGAACGAGCTACTAACTCGTATTCAACTTTGCAAAAACAGACTATGGAAGCTGCTTATTGGATATTTTGGGAGTAGACTTTTTTTCCTTTCCGTTTTAGAAAAATGAAATCTATGGTTTTTGGTTCATGTCTCCTGTCCTAAGAATATCCATTATTTGAATGAAATTTCCATCCCCGGAAGACAGTCATATTCCTTTCTTTTCATGGAAGAGCTTTACTTTAGAGTAAGCAAGGTTAGTGAGACCTAGTGAAATCCTAAAAAAAAGGGGGGAAATGCCAGTTGTGAGCTCTCCAATGGTAGAAACTTCTTTGAATACTTGACTTCCTGCTATCAGCCTATCCTAGGACTGACTTCTAGACAACAAAGCCGGCCAAGTATCCGTTCATTCCCGATTCCTACAATAGATTCAGGCTATCTAAACCAAATTGAAAATGCGGGAGTTTTTACATTACTAAAATGAATCTTTTCTAGGGAGCGAAAGAAGTCATTGTTATGAATTAGAAGAATCTAGTTAGCTATTGCTGCTGATTCCCAGTCCATTTTTTATGGATATTCACACCTGAGCCACGCCACCATATCTAAGGGTATATCTCACCATAACATCATAAATCTCAACACTTTTTTTGCCGTACCTCACCTCATGTCGGAGCAACGAATGAAAAGGGGCAATCCGAAGGCGGGTAAGATGGAGAGCGGGCTTCAGTGAGCACTGAAGCTAAGAGTCGAGTCGAAAGCTATGATAAGAAAAAGATTCGACTTATGAGCCACCTAGAAGGGGATCCCCCCTTCCCTTATAGAGAAATCTATAAGGGGGGTGGGCTCCCAAGGCTTTTTTTGAGTAAAAACATCGGTTTAACGCACACAAATTTGAGTCTTTATTTGCAATTTGCGACTTTGACCTCCAAATACCACTCCCCTATGAGTAGTGTAATTTGTAAATTCAATTGGCCTTGCACTAGCCTGGTATACTATCTATAGACACTGTTAGAAGAAAGAGATCCAAGCCAATCCTATCAAATTATGCTTTAGGGTGCTATACCAGCTATCCAAGCCAATCAGACAACTAGAGATACCAATATCGCCCAGTACTCCTTCAATACTGTATTATATACATCCTCCAAATAATCCCAGACTGGCACATTAAATTGTACAAACAAGAGGTTAATGGCAAACCTAGAGGTCATAAAGCTAAATAGCCTGCCTAAAGGTTCCAGTACTGTACTATAAAGACTTACTAAATAAAGAGCTAGGGATACTTAGATAATTAGGGAGGGGCACCGCCAGGCTCTGATCTTCAAAATATTGTACTGTGCTTCTCAATGTAATCCTATGGATTGCTCGCAATTTATAGGAGACAAGGATTGGACCCATACTTAAGTACGGTACTACCCTAGGTAGTTGAACACAAAATGGAAGTAGGTGAAGTACAAATTGCAAAATACCTTCTATTTTCACTCCACTTAGACCTACATTTCCATGGTGAGATCAAGGACAACCACAACATCCTGATCTAGACCCAGAGGAGTACACCGGGTAGGCACACATATATAGTAATCCAGAGAAGTGCATCTCCAAGTACCCATACAAGGGGAGTAGGCGTAGAGCCGATCAAGATTAACTACTAGGGCAGGTAAGGATAGATGGAGGCAACTGCCGATCCCCAGGCACGCCACAAGTCATAGAAAGAAATCCCCCAGATTAGTGGGACCCCGTGGGGACCGAACCCACTTACAGGGCAATTACAAATTCAAGACATCTAGAACTGATGTTGAACCTGCCCAGGGCACTGGGGATAGACCGGGAGTTAACCAGAGGCACCTAAGGCTTGATAAGTATCTAAGGTACATTAGTATGCAGGGCGACCTTGATGTAATGGCTATTGGCTCTAATTGTAGTAAATTCCTACAGAATAGATACCTCCTCTCATTGTTCTGTACTTTTACAATTGAAATCCTCTGGATTCTAAGCTAGTTCATTCCGCACTTACTTATAAATATTCCCAGGACAGGCTTACTCAGTACCTATTACAACCAGTGCCCCGGGCTCATATACTTCCTGGACCTGTAGACCTCTTGAATATTTCTTAAACCCCTCTGGTATACAGTGTATATGGCATGTCTAATAAGTAATTAAGACCCATGTAATTAAGAAAGTATCCCCTGTAGCACAGAGCTAGTAAGTACAAATCTTGAGCAATAGTAGCTAAATAAAGAGAAAGTAAAATCTCCATACCTTAGATACCGATATAGGGAGGAGGATAAGTAAAGATGTTCGGGAAATCCACTGAGTATACCGGATACATCAAACTAATTATCGCTAGTCTACAAAGGAACCCTCAGGAGGCAAATCACCGATCTCATTTGGAGAGAACCCTCTGGACTTTCCAGGCATAATATCTATCTTTCAGCATCGTTTCTAACTTCCGAGCCATAAGGTCCGTTACAAATTATTCTAGATAAGTTAGTTGACTAAACAGGTATTCTGGGCTAGGTCCAATTAAATCAATTCCTCTGGATTGCTTCCTAAAAGGAGGACTGCTCAGTGAAATGTTAGGCTTTATGATTAGTGATATGGATCTTTCTGTAATACCTATTATCCCTTTCATAAGTGTAGCCCCTTTATAAATCATATCTACTGGAAAGAATTCTTTCAGCGATTCTAATCTGAATCCAGTACTAGACCCAGTAACTTCCCAATCTTAGATCAATCTAGAATTATAAGTATCTCTTTGGGTATATATCTAACCTTCATTAGTATAGGTACTTTGATCAAGGAATTCCCGATTCCTGTTTAGCAGGAATATACCTTCTCCAATTAGAGCTAATTTAGGTTTCATATGGTCTATACTTTTTGTTTGTTTAGAGGAAGAGTTACTGGATAGGCTATGAATCACTACTATCAATCTGGGTTCTTGAGGACTGCTAACCATAAGAGCATTAGGGCTACCTCAATGTTCACATTAGAACTCACCAAAACAGATACTCCAGGAATTACTGTAATAGACTAGGGGTTACCTAGTGGATCTAGAAGTGGACATTTATACTACTAGCCTATAAACCTAGGCTCTGGATGAGGTACTCAGTGATTGGATCTTTATAAAGTAAGTTCATAATAGAATGTAAGAGCTGAATATCCATACTCTAGGTATGTACTTGGAATCTTGGAGATCCTTGCTACTTCTACATCAAACTGTCCTCAACACTAGACTTAGACAGTAGAGATCTAGCAATTATGAGATCCAGTGCTATATTTTCTTGGAAGGATTAGGACCTACAAGCTTTTGCAAGTATCCAGACCATAATGAAGCCCTAAGAAGTACTAGATTACCTTGAATAAGTCTACTGGTATTGCCCTTGAATCTAGAAATCCTTAGCCCTGTATACATTATCGGATACCTTGGTAGGCAATATCAATTGGCCCGTGTATTCTTTGAGATTGGCAATTCCTAAATTATCCTTGATTGAGTCCCTAGGCTTCTACACTTATTAGCAATGCCTTACATTTATGGTCTAACTTCTCCAACGTTGTGTTGATTCTTTCTATAAGCTGTATTCTGGATGTAGGGCTCACTATCCAGGCTATACCAATTCCACTAAGACCCTAGAAGATCCTATACAGATACTAAGGCGTATATCAACCTGTCAATCTTGAAGCCGTAGCGGGCATCATGGAGTACCCCCAGGCTACCAAATCATTGTCCCACAGAGCCTTCATCAAATGTAATTAATACATAAATATAGGTCGTAGTACTGAAACCCTGAGCTTTATTGATAAACCCCGGATATACAAATATGCCATACCGACCTAATTAGCCTACTTGTAGTTCTCCTATTTTATATATAGTAATTCTTTGTGTCCATCTTCTATTTTGATGGTAGGCACCGAATTACCTTTCCTTTTATTACACTCAGATTAGATCTATACTTATTCTAAATTATTTGATATAAGGGCTGAACCTAGACAATGCATAAATACAGAGAATTATTAGAAGATGCTTTACACCAACATATAGAGGGATATAACAATAATAAATGAAGTTTCCTGAGCCACAGAAGATGCTTTTTGACCAATAGCTACATAAACACATATCACATTTTATCCTTTTTGATTGAGAATCGTATCTGTGGCTACTGCTGTTTTACCAGTCTGTCTGTCTCCAATAATTCATTCTCGTTGCCCGCGTCCTAGTCCTATAGGGATCATTGAATCAATAGCAAGAAGTCCCCTTTGAAGGGGCTCATATACGGAACGTCTCGAAATAATACCTGGGGCAGGAGATTCAGAAGATGAAATTTCACCTCTCCCATCAATAGGTTTAGCCAGAGCATTTATAACACGACCCAAAAAAGCCTCGCTCACAGGGATCTGAGCGATTCTTCCTGTTGCTTTTACAGAACTTCCCTCTTTTATCATCAAACCATCACCCATTAATACAACACCAACATTATTTGATTCCAAATTCAGAGCAATACCTATGGTACCCTCTTCAAATTCTATTCATTCACCTGCCATTACTTCATCAAGACCATGAATACGAGCAATGCCGTCGCCCACTTGAAGTACGGTACCGGTATTCTCAATCTTTACTTCTATCTTATATTGTTCAATACGTTCGCGTATAATATTACTAATTTCGTCAGCTCGAAGGGTTCCCATTAGTCTCTCTTTTTTCTTTTTCGGAAGGAAAGGGAAAAAAGAATACCTAAACTCTAAACTAGAGTAAAAAGGCTAATCAGTTCTTTCTTCCACGGACCCGAGGATACCAATATTAGCACTGATGGTACGAAAATGTAATTCGCTATTCAAACAACTATTCAAAGTTCCTAGAGCTCTTTGTAAGGCTTGTTGCAAAACTTGTTGTCGGACCTGATTAATTGCTCTTTGTTTTTCAAAAAAAAGAGTTTCATTTTTGTCATTTTCTAATCGTTCCAAACTATTGCAAGTAGCATGAATCAAATTTCCTTTTTTTTTCTCGTTCTATCTCAGAGTATCCATTCGTTCGATACTCATCTGCTTCGATTTCCACTTTCCGTAATCTAACCCGAGCTCTTTCGAGCTGTTCAATGGCTAATTCTTCTGAATTTCGAATAGTACTCAAGATCCTCTGTGCTTATCTAAGAAATCATTTCATGAAAGTCTATTATCTTTCCATTCATTTCAAAACTATCATATCTCTTCCCGAACCAAACATGAATCGAAAGATTCATTTGGCTCTCACGCTCAATTGTTTCTTTTCTCTTTTCTTTGATTGATGGGCATTCCCATATCTTTGAATGGAATGAGCCTATCCTCTCTTTTCTGTTCGTATTCAAAGATATCGAAACTTATCTAACATCAGAATCTTAGGAGGACTCTTCAGACCAGACAAAAAAGAAAAAAAAAAGATTTGAAAGAAAAAAGAATTCTCTTTCTCTTTTTTTCATCCAAAAAATTCTCTTTTTTATACAAAGACATTTTATACAAATACAATACATAGGTCGTCGATTCGGCAGTGGAGGGGGGAAGATACCCATCTTTCCAGTTAATGGTTCAAAGAATTTTATCCATATGAGTGTTCTACATCGAAGAAATTCCCAATTCTTCCTTTTTTCTCATTTTTCTTCTATTCTACGATGAAATGAAACATGAAACAAAAGGATTTGCAAATAAAAGAGCAAATGCCACGACCAGTCCATAAATTGTGAAAGCTTCCATAAAAGCTAGACTAAGAAATCTTCTTGTACCATATATACATTCCTAAAACATCTAAATTAATGTCAGAACAAAAGTAAGACTTGATTCTGACAATCTGTGGAGTAAAAGAAGTAAAGATCAAAGGAGAATGTAGCGTCCAATTTAGAATGATCAAAATTACTAGAGGCTTGCATCACAAATTACAAAGACTCGATGATGGCATTTACATATCTAAGCAACTAGCCCAAGTTACATGTTCTCATTGCAGAAAGTCAATGTCATGGATGAAATTGCGAAGTTAATAAAAATTGGCAAGTCAAGCCTATGGAATTGAAATGAATTTGACCAGATGGAGTTGAGATCATATCATCCATACATCTAGAATACTTCTTCATTACTACAGAAAGAGGAGAGAAGGGTAGTCTAGTAGATATTTCCTGTATGCAAGCAAGATGAAGTGGCCAACCAAGTGAAGTGCTTTCTTTAGATTTCTTTTTCTGTTAGTCAAGAAAGAGGAAAGACCAAATTCCAATAGAGTAGAAATGATGCTTTCAGTGCTTTCTTGAAACATAAAGAATTGGTTATTGTCTTCAATCAAGAAATGTTAAGCCTCTTCCAGCCAGTATAAGAACCCCATTACTACTACAGAAGTACTTGGTCGGCTCCCTCCAGTGGAATCCAAGCAAAGATCTATGAAGTCAATACAGGATCTATAGGCCTTAGTCAGGCTGTGTAAATGGGCAGATTGAGACCCAGGGCAGTGCCTGTTGGCCCCTCGGGCAGAAGCAACCTCCGGGAGCCCACCATTGTTGGCTTATATAACAGCTGTGTAGGCTACTTGTCATAGTAAGATCTGGGGCCTCAACTAAATCCCGGTTACTACACAGTATTTCTAACATAGATTGAATTTTGTATTCATGTAAAAAAAGAATCGGGAATTCCTTTGAAGGTCTTGGCGAATCAAACCCAGGGGTTAGGGGGATTCCCTATTGTCATAGGATATTCTATCTGAGCAGGGTAGAAGTTGACCAATTCTTCCAAGTGGGTGATCCTCTAGAAGGATTTGCTTTTTATCTTCAACATGTTCTCTTGACTTGCTTTGAGGCCTCTTGAGCCCAATGAAATTGTCTTAGAGTTCTATTAATGATCTCTTGTTCTAGTCTTCAATGAGGTAGAATTCTTGGCTACACTGGAATGAAATACACTTTATAGCAGAGGCTATATACTAAAGCCAATCTCCGAGCTAGCCTAGCCTGCGAGGACTACGCCAGTACTATGATTATAAGACAGTCCTCAGAAGGATTGAAAACAGGTATCTACTGAGGGTCCATAAGACAAGTATAATAATACTCCAACAAGATACAAATTTGGGATCGTTGCATAGACCCCCATTGCCTTCATCATCCCTATACCAGTATCTACATTTGAATTTGAAGCACTTGGAGGATCTCTAACTGATACTTTATCTTAACTACGTCGAGGTATTCTGGTATAGAATTAGGTTTCCTAAGATATGTTTTTATAATCAATGTTTTAGATTATTCAATTTGCTTTTTGATCCTGGAGATCTTGTGTTGGCAAGGGCTCTACTGGCCCAAAATGTGTCTGAAAGTTTATCGGCACCCGTGCTTCTGGCACTTGTAATAATACGTAGTCCTAGAAGTACAGGATCCCTCAAAGGGGTCTTGAGGCTCGCTTGTCAAGGTGTTGTCTTGTGTGTATTAGCTTGCACATGTCTCGATACTTCATCTTATCCGATGTTGCTAAGTTATTGTAGTTATCTGTTCTCAATTAATAAGTCCCTCAGGACGGGGTCCCTCAGGGAGCTCGCAGATTTGCCTGCTAGATGGAGTGTTGCTGGCCTCCTAATGAATATGCCCGAGTAGCTGTACAACTTGCCCAGGGTAGAGAATGAATTTGTCCTGTGGTACTGGATCTAGGCTAGTCCTAACTGTAGCCCCAATCCTTTGGGCAATTGGCCGCTAGGAGACAGGAGTTTACCTGTGATTTAGCCTTACAGCAGTAATTGGGGGCCACCATCTACTAGTTCTAGATGTAAGATTGACTAGGAGGCATATACCAGCCTGTACAATTACAACAGAAGCCCTAATACCAGTTGTAGATGTGCCCTGGGGATTCCTTGGATGGCCTCATTGGTGTCTTTCTTTCAATTGTTGCTATTTGTTCCTTTGGTTCTACCTAGATAGAGGCACCGCCAGGCACTGACTTAGATCCTGTATTTCAATGTTTCAATTAGTTCAATAAGACTTGTAACCACCGGGTAGGCACCTGTTTAATAACTATATAGGATTGTCCTAGTCTTTACTAAATCTGCTTGTGATGAAAGGCACCGCCAGACACCTACATTGAAAACAAATTAGAATACAATCGGGCAAAAGACACTTTGATTTGGAGAGCTGGTAAGTACATGCCTTCCCAGTGGGCTTCCAGATGAATGCAAGTTGAAGCAATATAACTTTTAGATTAATCCCAATAGCCCTGGGGTACGGGCTATTCATAACTTGAAGATAAACACTATAGGACACTGATCATAAACATCGGCTCTACGCCTCCCTAGGTAGGTGCAAGTACAGATGAATTAAGATTAGAACATTGAGATGTACCTAATACTTTATATTAGTACCAGTCTTCCCGGTGGATGTAAGCAATCATAGAATCAAGGAAACCCATTGAAGGTTCTCCCAGGGAACCAGGAAGCAAGTACCAGATACCAATACAAGATTACAGAATTATCTAAGAGGCACAGGGTAATAGACAAGTAAGCAGGTACAAAATAAGAAAGATTAGAGGTCCACAACAATTGTATCGTTGAATAACTTCGGCCTCCATCGATTCAACTAAGTGACATAAATTAACAATTCTTATTCCAATATAAGTAATTACTAGTCTTACAAGGGATAATTGCTAGCAGGGTGATAGATATCCAATCCTCCCCTGATGTTCTAAATTATCTCTAAAGTTCTCCACTGTATCCTTCTAATTTTAGTATTGCTAAATCATGTTGAAGTCTTCCTAGGAGCTATCGGTCCTCTCTACTCTAAGTACCTTCCTGCAGACTGTATTGTCCTGTATCAGTATTTATACCTAGCCTCTCAGACCTCTGGGCTACTAGTTTACTGATAGAACCCAAGACACCTCTAGGCACCTGCCCCGTACTAGTACATCCTCTTTGGCCTAAGCCATTATCAGAAACAATCTCAATGAAGCAGAAACGATAGTATCCCAGACTCAATGCCTATAATGAAACACGGAAAGTCTAAGTATAGAACTATACCAGGATTCCTTGAAACGCCAAAGTGAATACATAAATCAAATGGAAACACCGGCCCTAATAAGGCCTATTCCCAGGGCCGAATTGAAAATCAATTCTTATGTTCTACTAATTGTAATTGCCTGGCGGTGTCCTTAGAATGGTAAGGCTGATTGTAGAACTACTAGAACATAAATATGAATGAAAGAAATACCAACATCCAGGTATGCAATTGAAGTATTAGACCTTGAGTAGATACAATTGGAGTAGGTCTATTCCTGGCGGTGCCTCTACAACCCTGTACGGCTCCATCCAAAGGATCTCTAGGTACAAACTAATCCAGATGAGTAGGTTCCAATCCCCATTTCGGCCCACTTTCACACAGTAAAATCTAGATACGTGACATCAAAGAGAAGAATAGGAGAACACTAGGACAGGATAAATCAAAGCCTGTACCACTCCTAATTGGGTCTAATCAGGTTCCGACCCCCCATACTAAGGTTATGCTATCATAGGTAGTCTAATGGTATTCAAGCACTGAAATAATTACAATTGTAAATACATCCTCTAGTAAAGTCATTCTTAGTGCAGCCTGTATCACCCTAGATGCCCTGTACTGGAGTCATTATCTTAGGATGGGGAAAAGGAAATGAAACAACCAGTAATAAAGTACCTAATCCAATAGAGTCTTATTTGGTTCTAATGCCTTGGTAATAGCATCTACTTGTGAATACACCATTATTGGAGTGCCTTATACAATGTATTAGGTAATCTAGTACTGCTATAGGCCTTGTAACATAGTGATTATTAGAGTCTCTGTATTAGCATTGGTATCCACTATCCCAATTGGATAAGAGTTTAGCCTCAGTATTGGATATTGTCCATTACGCCTGGTGCAGCTAATACCATTCCTAGTATAGAGTCCATTGAAGAGTATCAGGTTGTTTGTCATCCCACCAATGGTGTTGCTGTAGTACTCAATTGAATTGGAGTTCATATTCTAGTATTGAGTCATTGGTAATCCTGCCAGTACTACTATTGAACAGGAGTCTATCTAAGTGTATGCCAAATAGCCACTGCTAATACGACCTGTTGCAGTTCCCCATCGTAGTATAGTTTCATCCGGTTCTTATTCATAGGATCGGAGACTTGTCATGAATATCCTGTTGTAGTAGAGTATACCCTGGGTATATAGTATTAGTTAGCATATGTTATGAAGTACTCCCATGCCCTAGAGTCTGTAATATAGCCTTGGTATAAGGCCATGCCGTAGAGATCCTTCTAGCCGAGTCATTAGAATGGTGTAGACCCTTCCAATGTAATTTAGAACTCTTGTATTTGTCCCTGTTGAAGCGTCCCGACTTAAAGACACCTGTCAGGTATTTGCTAAAGGTCCAGGTACTTCTGACTTGCTGTAATGGAACACTCTGTGAAGGAATTAGCAATCCCCTGAAGCCCTTATACCCTCAATAATGGTATCCACATTGTCATATACCTATATGGCACTTGCAGATAAAAGCACTTCCCAATGGTCGTACTGGTATTCTAATACTTATTATACATTGCCCTATCTCCAAGGGTTCCCAATGCACAAACCCCTGGGTACAAGCACTTCTTGAGAATGCCCTTTATTGTTATTGAGTCGGTACCCACCTGGTATTTGCTCTGTATTAAATAGATAAGACAATCTCAATTAGTTACTACATAAATCCCCCAAGTCCTAGGAATAATATCTTATAAAGGCCTAAGTAAACACCGTATATAATAAATTACTTTATCTGTAAAAGATCCACTTATATAGGTTATAGATAGTATTACCTGCCTGGGTATTCCAAAGTTGGTTTAAGAAGAAATTTCAGGGTTTCTTTCTAACTTAACCGATAGGGATATGTCACAAGCTTATGATTGGAGATACCTTCCTCTAGGCTGATACCTACTGCTGTTCTAAGTCTTGATTGGAATATCCAAAAAGAGAGAATCCAAGAGGCGGGCTACATTTTAGAAAGAGTATTTGAAACTCTGCAATTACCAACCTGTAGACACAACAATTCTACGCACCCAGGGCTCATTCTAGTACAACCTACACAATGGAGATAAAACTGTATATACTATTCTCATATGGAACCCTCTAGAAAGAAGAGCCCCACTCCAGAAAGCCCTTTCGAAAGAGGTCTAATTAGAATGCTTCCGGGACTTGCCCCATTTATTGCTCCGCACCTCGGCAGGCAAAGTTGCCTTTTCAACTTGCATCTCTGCTACTGGAGGGATCTAGGCGAAGTGATGGCGGGGAACTCCAACAGGTTTTGGTTTCCCCCTCACTGATTGATGGAGCCCAAGACTGCTTGACGACTTTCGGTGTGGGGTCAGCTTGAGCCGAGGTCGTCTCGTAACAGGAAGAATAGCAAACAAGCACACAAGCAGGAATAGGAATATTGGCTTTCACTATCCTCTGGTTAGCAATCAACTACGGAGCTGGCAACTCGCAAGCCAGCAAGTCAACCTCTGTCAGATCTTCGGCCCAATTTATGAACGAAACTTACTCTACTTCCTCATTCAGGCTGATATGAATTGCAAAAGAATTGCTCCGCGCCTCATCTTTAGCGTGGATATTGTAGGTCTAAATGAATGAAACTGGAATAAGGAAGGCTTGTTTCTGTCCATATATATATGTCACTATCACTCCATAAATTCTCAGTTTTTAGCCTGGGAAAACGTTCTATCCACTTACAAGAAAAAGATGGAATGGCGCTGTAGGAACCGGTCGCCTTTGTGTTGTGGGACTTTCTTTTTCTTCTTCTTGACTCAACAACCCTCCCATTCAGGACAGAACTCTAAGGGTATCTCTGAAGATTCAAAATACAGAAGAGCGACTGCCAATCAAGACAATATTGAAGCACGCGCCTTAGGACCTGAAATAGGAAAACGAATCCGCGCGCTACCTCTCCTTTCAGTCGAGCCTTCATCGATCGGAACAACAAAAGAAACTTTGAGGGAGCTGCGCTATACATAATACTAAGGGACCCAGCTCTGCCCGAATGATACGATCAGCAACTTCTAGTACCCAAGCTATGTGATCAATAACTCTTCTCCTCCTTTTGATGGCATGCATTCAGTTTCATGTGGACGAATCGGCCTCAGTATAGGGATTCTGCTTTCATGGCGGCGAAGCGCCCTTTCTGCCCTTACCTTTCTTCCATCATATCATCATTTATCCCCAAGAAAAATCTTTCTTTTCTCTGGCTAGGCTATGATCTTTCTTCTCTACGTAATTCCATCAGACAGACGAGCAACCTGGCACTTTGTTGAAAATCTAGAGCCGGACCGGAATGGCAGCGCATGTCCAGCTCAAGCTCGGATCTCAACATCTCCCTCTTTTGTGCTGTGCGAGCACTATGGTTCTTTCCATAGTCAGATATGCGGACGACTTGACCTTGGTAATCTCAAGGTCAATGGCGACATGAGTTGCTCAGGAACGAATGAATCCAGGGGGAACTAAATCACCTTTCAGTCTTTTATCAATGTGACCTCGGTGACCGGGCTGGACTCCAGCTAAATACGACCGGGACAGCATGAAATCGGAGCTTAACCCGACTAGAAGGAGGCTAAGCATTCTTAGCGTAGGAAGGTGGCATTCTACTTGCTTACCATGCCGGCCGATAGGCAAAGATAGCTTGCTTCCAAGCCGCTGGCAGGAACCAGATAAGGATCAAGAGACAGAAGCAGCGATTGGAGCGGGCAATAGGCCGTAGGATTGGCAAATGACCGACGAACATTCAGACCGGATGGAAAATGAAGAAGTCTAAAATGATCTTGCCTTCAGGGCGGGGCCGGGCTTCTCACAAAGAACCGCAACATGGAAAGGGAGGTATCCAAGCTCGCATCTGGCCATCTCCTTGGCTACCATATTTTCACAGCTTCCTCCATATATAATGACATTACATACCTTTCGAGGTACACCGTGTTCCTCAGATGTTGGTTCGCAACCAATCATCATCGCCCGGCACGCGAGGGGTGATCAGAATTCGTCTGATCATAAAGCCAACGGTTACCTCACCAAGCAAACAAGTCACTACCCCTTCCTCTGGATCCTCAAGCCCGTCCCTCTCGAAGTATGATCTGTTTACTTGACTTAGTAGGAGTTCTGTGGTACGCAAGGGAAAGGCAGGTAGGGGCTGGGCTCAGCAAGTGAAGATAAGGTTATGTCTCTCCCGATACAACCATGCAAGCTTAGTCTATTTCATTTACTACTCTAATAGAAATGAAGAAAAATGCTTAGCGCCCTGCCTTTCAAGCAAGCATGGGAAAGAGTAGGTTTGTGCATGATAAGTCTAAGTAGATGTGGAAGCAGTCCCACAAGTAGGAAAGGCGATAGTTTCACTTAGACAAGTGAAAGGCGCGCAGCGTTTCACTTAGACAAGTTCAAGGCGATAGTTTCCTTTTCCGCCGGAGAGAGAACAATAGTTTTGGTCGAGACTATGGACTCGAGAACAGCTCCAGCCTCGTGGGTCTCCAACCCTACCTACTGCTTTCGCCCTCAGATCTGACCTGGGACTTGATCCAGAAAGAAAAACCGAAAGAAGTAAGCTATAAGGAGAACGGGAAAGAGAACTCCGACAGACTCCGTGCCTCAACCGAATCCGAGCAACCGGCAAAAACACAAACGACTGGACTTTGCTTATCAGATATTTGATTGGCGCGGAACACACCCGCCCCCCGACGGAGACAGAGACGTCCGTTAGATTAGATCCACGGCTTGCCCTCTTCGATGGTGAATTAGATAAATGGTCGGGACTCCTTAACAGCCCTATGGCCTTTCGTTGGATTCTCTATTCTTTTCTTGGATGGACTTTTCGGCTTGGCTTTACACTTACTCCTTTTGGCTTGTCGAAATCCCGTTTCAGTTGATCAATTCATTGGATTCATTTTCAGTGAAAGCCTCAATAGGCTTTGTGGTCCATTACTAGTGTTCCCCTCCTGGTCAAAGGGGAAATTACTGCTATTTGGCAACTACGCTTCTTCAAGTCTCATCTAGGGCTCTCAAGGAGCACCACCTTCTTATTGTTATCTAAAAAAAAAAAGGCATTTCTCTGTCAGTGGGCTTTACTTACTTTTACACCTTCTGCGGGCCTGTTTTTCCGTCTATTTGAAATCCTGTCTTGTGTACTGTTGTACCGTCTTGTGTTGATAATGAGACCTTATACACGCCTCACCTCCCCATCCCACAAGGGGCTTTCCAAAGGCCTTCTTCTCAATAGAAAAAGTTTTTTCATATCATCTAGCACCTCCTCTGAATAAAAGATCTGACTTCAATCTGCTTAAGAGGTTCATGAAATCTTATAGTGTTCCAAGAAGTTATGTTATACATGAGGAAGATACTTTTTGATTCTTGGACATGCCCTTGACCAGACTTCCCATTTCTTCTACCATTTTCCCTTTCAAACTTTTAGACCTCTGCTTGGACTTAAGATCAGACTTCCCTACTAAGGCAGATGGGTCATCCTCAAAATCCATCTCCTGACAAGAATCTTATATCATAGAGTATAGATCCCCTTTACTACTACTACCCTGCACTGTAGGTGTAGAGATGGCCAAGACAATAGCAGTATCCTCTTGCACTACAGTAGAAATACCGAGCCCGGACCATTCTTCTCTTTTTCTAGTTAGCGTCTGAAACAAAACAGCTTTTTCTCTGACTTCTGTGAGATTGGACCCGAAAAAGCCTATTCTATACCAGCTGATGACAGCTCAAATTCAAAGCGGAAAACAATTTCATTGCTTGAATGGCATCGGTATTATCCGTCAAATCCAAACAAAAACTGTCCTTTCGTGGATTTCCTATTCTATTATTCCCACTTCCTCAATGAGAGACACTTGGGGATGAAGATCTCAATCCCTCAATCTCGCTCTTTCCCCTATTCTATCTTAAGGGCCTCTCTGATCAATCGTAGAAAACCTACCTACTGTTTGAGAGAGAGGAGAGTAAAACGACTCCCAATTCATATCTATTTCAATGAATGGGGAATGTACCTGCTCGAGAGAATGAAATGGAAACCTACATCAAAAGACTGAAGTTGGATTGGGAATAGAACATGCCTAGCAATGGAAGAAATGTAATCACCGTCAATGCAAGCAATCTATGATGTAAGGTAGCTCTATCTTCTCTGGGGGAGGAATGAATAGGTAGATCAATCAGTAGAGTCTTACCCGAACCCACTCACTGAACTATTCGCCAGTAGGTATGGGTAGGACCTCTCCTCTCATGCTTTGCCAGCACTCAATAAGGACCATAAAGTGCATTACTAATGACCACTGGAGAAGATCCCTTGCCTCTGCTGGCTCTATCAACCGAATCATCCCTATGATGGGGTATGTATTTCAGTCCGTCCCTACTAAAGCGGCTTAGGCGTCGCCACGGATAGGGCATCAAGGTTTCATTCAGTCCAGTTAACCACTCCTATAATTGGCTTCCCGCATCCTCAGGGGGCCGCTCGGACGAAGAACCGGCAAATCGAGTATGGAATTAGAGCTCGGGTGGGGCATCAACCACAGCACAGGTTGCGGACCTATCGAGATGCTTCCTTATAGAACCCAACAAGGGCTCTAACTCAATAGAGTGAGTGGGAAACCTTGTAAACACGAGCAGGAGAATAGAGATCGGTCTGTCTTGTCTCAGACTAGCCCTACTCCATCCATCTTGGCTATCTTGAGCTTATGAATAAGCTTGGGGCTACTTTTCATTTTCTGCTTACTATTACTACTAGGGCATCCAGCACTAATTCCTACGCTTAATCGGGTCTCATAACCCCTGTCACTTGACTCATGTAAAGATAGGGTCCCCTCCTAACCAAGAAGCACAAAATTCAGTGTTGTTGACATTCCGCTTGGAATATGATTACAGGAAAATGTCGACTGGGAAGCTGATTTTTTCTTTTGGAACTGGCTTCAACCTTGCTCTTGACCGAACTTACCTTGCCGACGGATCAATCATGAAGTTTGGCATGGGATTCGAGAACCTTAAGATGACTTCCGATGGTCTCACCTTCACGACTGTAGACCACGAAGTTCTAGCTGAAACCAGTACTTGAATTCAATTTGGCCTTTGAGTCTGAATTCCCCTCGTTGAAGAGAAAAGCCGTCGAAACCCCTGTTCTGTTGTTGCCAAGTCTGTTGCTGTTATGTTAGCTCGTCCTGTTGTTGTTGCAAACACCAAGATTGAACCATCTCTGAAGTTGAAATCTGTCATCACTGCTGTTGAACCAATCCAATCCGAAGTTCTTAAACCCAATGACCAGTTTTTCTCTGCGCCCACAGTGTTTGAGATAGGTTCTTCCTCTAGTGGGGCTCCTCTGACTAAGACCCAGAGGAGAAAGAAGAATAGAAGGATAAGGAAGATCCACGAGAGACTAAGCAGAGAAAGGGAATTAGCTGAAATTGAGTTTGTTGGTGCGGATGGCCAGTATGTCTTACCCGAGACCTCTTCCCTCTTGAGGGGTAGTAGGTTTCATCCCCTCTAACACAAATCAATTTAGAATCTTACAAAGACACCAGAAGTATTCATTGATAATCTTAGATCTGATCCAGTAGATTATTTCCCTCTTTCACTAGTCTTTGTTACACCTTCTGCCTGGATAATGCCTTATAACCTCTGATAAACTTTAGATTGAAAAGGAAACTTCTAGTGAAATTCTAGGAATGTATATGCAACAACACCTCTATGGTGTTTCTTATTTTTGTTTTGTTGATCGTGCCTTCCATCATATGCCCTGGGCCGTAGGGAAGGCCTAAACTAAATGCACTAGATGTGTGGAAGCTGGTACAATACATGATTAATGAATTACTTGGCATTAGGTAGGGATGCTAATTAGTATTTGTCTTTATGAAGCTACAGGCGTTCTAGGTAACGTGGCTAGTACTTAGATCCCCAATGGGGCCTTTACTTATGGAAACATCACAGGGATATCTACAACTAATGCCGGAAACAAATATTCTGGGTTAAAGCCTCCAACTCTTTCTGGGGTCGCTATAATTATATCCCAGGATATCCAAGGACTTCTAAGAGTCTCTCCAACTCCAGTTAACTCACCCCGGATGGGTATACTGCACACATCTCTGCTTATAAGTTACTGAGGCATATTGGAAACTACTCCGGTACCCCCCCTACCACTTGATACTCTATTAAACTAAATACCAGCGAAGGACTAGGTAAGACTGCCAGATCTTTTCTAAAGAAACTTATGGGAACAATACAAATCCCTCAGGGCCAGATACTTTATTGGAGATAATCTACTCATTACTTTGTGTTTACTACTGGATCATAGGTAGTATAAGACAATACTTTAGCTAAACTGTATTACTGCCTACTATAAGCTTGTGTTCTAATCAATGGCTTTCCTGGGGTTGTCCTTCCAATTGACTTCCTGGGGCCTCCTCTGAGCAATTGCCTGGGTGCCTTAGCTAGTCTTTATCCATCGATACTTCCCTTGTGTTGCCTACAGGTTCATGTCAATCCTTGTAAGCGTAGTGGCCCTCAGAATAGAGGATACTCCCTCATTGTGCTTGCTAGGACCTGCCCCAAGCCCTCTAGGGGATGCCGGAACCTAGGTACCAATTGATGCCTTCCTGTTGTTGATGGAGTAACCTGCCCCGGGTTTGTACCGAGGAATTGGTTATTGTAAGTTCTGATGGATTTTAGAATGTTCGAATGTAATTCTTTGGATGGAGCCGATGAGGGTGTTTTACAATTAGTTCAATTCTATGTACAATTGCTCGAAGACTTTATGGCAATCTTTGAAGTAGTGGGATATAACCACATCTGCTTATATGGAAGTCTATACTTGTAATCTATTAGTAACCTTGGTTGTAGTGGTATGGAGTAATTGCCAGTGCTTTCCTTGGAATCATAAAGTAAAAGATACTCCCCCCCTGAGCCCTTCACCGGAAAGACATTGGTCAATGCTAACACCCTCTAGTAATGGACTAGAATACACAGCTTATTAGCTAGTACCAATTGGGGCTTTGGTGTAATTAAGTGTATCAATCTATTCAGTGGAAAGCCCGGGAGAGACTGGCTAGCTCCAGCAAATGAAGAACTAATGGATTAGACTCTATTCCTCTGGAACCTGCTTCTATAGACCCAATCTATAAACTTTAGGTAGACTTCTATCCACCCGGCTCTTAGTAATCAAAGAGTTACTGGTACCTACTAAGGGTGATTCTAGTACAAATTCACTGAGAATGTCCTAGGTGCATCCGCCAGCTCATGGTCTAATTACTACCACTTTAAACCCTCATGTATGAAGAACACCTCTAGGTCTGTACTCCTAAGTATCTAGCCATACTGGTGTAATACCCCTATTGATAGGGGGGGGGAAGCTCAGGTACTTCGACACTATTTGACTCCATTTAGATATACAGGTACCCACATTCAATTAATAGAAATTACTGGGATAGATAGTACATCGACACACAACATCTATCAACTTCAAGGATACAAAGAACTACACCCAGGGCACACTTCCAAAGAAACGTACGGTACCTCCTGGTATTCTTGAAACCCATTCAAATGTACGGCTAGCTGGTGAGGTACAGGGCAGGCCACATCGACACCTTCATGGATAGACAAGGAGCAGCATACAGGAGTTGTACAGGCAGGAGGAAGGTCAATGAAAACTTCAATGAGGGCCTCCAGGCCCGAATCGGCCCTGTATTAGGACAAGTTATTAGAACATAGATACCTAGAACAGTTGGACACCAGAGCCCTAGGCAATTGAAGACTCTTAGCAAACCTCCAAACCAAGAATTCTACCTCATTCTAGGAAGGTATATAACACAGGCCATCCAATGTAACATCAGTTCTCCCAGGAAAACAATCCCAGTACAAAAGGCAATGGAGACCACCAACACAAATCCAATTGTCAAAGAAATCCTTAGGCACCCACTTTACCCTTAGGGCGACACAAGTATTAGGAACCAGATCTAGGGTAAAGAGATACACAATCCCCTGGCACACATTGAAGAACAAGTATTTCCCAAGGCACATCCCAGGGATGCGTAGAGCCTATAAGTATTAATTGAAACTAGAATCATTAATTAAGCAGGTAGAAGGCACATTTAGACACATCCAACCCAGGTATACTTCCCTCTAGTAGACTAAAACTACTTTCTAAGTTAATGAAATCCCTAGGTCAGCCTTTATAAAAAGCTAATGGCCCTAGTCAGAGGGGCCCTTCAACAGCTGTATTTCAAAGTTAATTAAGTTAATAAAGTGAATCATAAAAGCTTTCTTTGTGTAAACCCTAGCCCTACAGGTTTTATTGGCTAACAGTAGGCTATAGATAAATAGTAAAGGCTTATCAACTGGTAGCTAAGCATCGGTAGGGGCCTCTAGATTCTAGGAATGCTCAGTAATGGCTACTACACGGGCTACCATAAGTTATCTTCATTCTGGTCATCCTTTTAAGGGTATACCTCATACTCAACCCTTCTGTAGCTTCCTAGTGATATTGAGACACTGACATCTAATTCTCTTTCAAAGGATCAGGCACCCTCAGGGGGGGTCCTTTCCATCAAATGTACGCCCTAATAAGCTCTCTAAGGTAAGTCCAATGAGACTAATCGTCTTCTTACTATCAAGATGCCCTGATGCTGTGTAGCAGTACCTTTTCAATATCTATACGCTCTTTTGGCTAATCCTAATTAGGGATTCCTAGATAGAGGTTTGTAATTTACCATCTCAGGCCTCTGGCAACGTCTTATAAAACACCCTAGACCTTAGCGATTCTAAAGTCCGCAATATAACAGGGTTTAATAAAGTGAAGATGACCTATAAGCAATTAAGAGTTACCAATCTTCAAAGATCCTTGAGGAGAGCTTTGGCTAAATCTCCTTAGACTATACTTTATACTATACATGGGGGGGATTAGAGGTATCAAGGATTTATAGGTCTCTAATAAAGTAATCTGCCTTAGAACAAATACTTCCACTATCTTATCCCTGCATACCTCTTGGTAGCTCGCAGAAGTGCGCTAGTTAAGTCGTTTGATAAGAGTACGGCTAGACATCACGGTACTAATCATGGTAAATTCTTACAAGCTAATCCTCATTGGTTCTAGTGGCTTACCCTATGCCTAATACTATTATCTTATCCTAGGCAATGGCTAATCCTGGACACCAAATTATGGAATTACCCTATTTAGGCCCTTTATAATCAATCATTATCAATCAAGGCTGAAGTACATTTCGATTGAAGTGTACAACTCATGATATCAAGGCTAAGAAATCCAAGTCAGATAAGTAATGGGTATATCCTGGTGGGCCGGTTCCATTTTAGAAGATTGGTGAAAAGCCCTAGGATATTAGGGTTCTAAGAAGTCTAGGAACATAATTGAGTGCAAATCTGAGCAAGCCTAATAGAAGAGCCATTCAGAATATCAAAAATTGCCGGATAGCCAATACTACCTGATAGCAAGCTACTGTAATCAGACTACAATCTAGTAATTTGAAACTTAGACTCATACCATAAAGGAACTAGACCCAGCCTATCAATAAATGAGCCGGTAAACTTTGAAAAATATCCTGAACATTCTGTATTACCCCTATGATATTTAGAACCTCTGGAGAAGGGCTAGGAAAGATAACATTCAATACTCTCCTTAAACCTTTGCTAAAAAAAACCCTATAGGGTTTACGGGCCCCTAGGGGGAAAGACCTATTAATAATAGCTATGGAATTCTCAGCCAAATAGCTTCTAAGGATAATACTTACTAAAGGATAATAGTTGCCAGTCTCCATCTCTAGAGGATCCATTCAAGCCATCTTACAAATAACCTGGTCCCTATAAGTCCAGAGGACTAGGCTTTAGAAATACCCTTTCCAGTACCTCCACTGACTATACTATATTGCATATTGACCTCCCTCGGGCCAGTTATGGATATCCTTTAGTTAATCTTCTTTAGTCTTAGTGCAGAACATTCCTATACTTATCTACAGAAGCCTTCAATTATCAAAGTCCCCCCCCCAGGGCACCTCTGAAGTTATTACTAACCAATTGCTACTGATAAAGGTCCGTTGATTCGTAAAGCTAACCATTTGGGTGATACGGTATTTCAACTTTAGATAAACAGCCTGAAATTGAAACCTATATTCCTATCTTATCATAATCATACATACTCTCTACATTCAGCTATTTCAATGGTAAAAGGTTATCTATAAAAGGCATGACAGTCTAGCCTATAACAAAGTAGTATTATTCCATACTTGTAATCTAATTACGGCCCCTATCCCTGCCACCCTGCCGGTAAGGTATCACCCTTGGATCTCCTCAATGCAGACTTTCCATAAGTTTAGGCTAGAGCTACATCACATTACAGTACCATGTAGGATCAGGCATCGGCCAATCTACTCCTAGATTTAGTATAGTAAGATACTATCCACCCCTAGGCAATATAAAGATTCCTCTGCCCATCTATAATCCCTCAGTGCACCTGGTACATGCAAAGGGTCAAGACTACCCCGAGGGACTTCCCCTGGGTAGGCAACCATCAGAGCTACAATGACTTAGAATCCCTTTAGGAGGTACTTAGAAGTCAATACAGATCTTTTCTATTGGAAGACCACAGTAGAACTCTACGGAGTCGTTATTTGAAGCCATAGGTACCTTGAGTGAGGGCTGCCTGAACTGGCCGGGTTCCACCGGGGCTAAAAAGATGTAATGGTTTACCGGGCGTCCCTCATTCCACCAGAGGAATAATTTGAGAGCCACAGTTGTAATAGTGGCAAATGGTAGAGTGTACCAATATACCGTTGGTACTCTACGAAGTTAGCTCGGCTAACGCAGACTTCAGCCAGAAGTATAGAATACAAGCACCCATAATGGGCTTGGACTAGCTCTAAGGAGCTTTCTAAACGGGTAATTACAACAGACCACTGGATCTTTTCAAAATATGGAGACTTTAGGAACTGATACCTTGGTGTCACATGGTAGTGATTGACAATATGTCATAGATAGCCGCATCTTCATAGAAGGATGTATAGTTCATAAGTACCTGGACTAATGGTATAGGGAGACTATATCCTAAGCTAGCTTGCCCAGCAAGGACATACTAGTGGGGGGGGGGGGGGGTACTTAAAATTTCTCCTATAAGTTGTACAAGCTCCCCTAGTGTTTATTCTAACTAATAGATCTAAATACACCAGATGTAGTTTGCAGGTTCTGTATAGAACTCTTTGGAGTAATAGATTACATAAGGACGGTCCAGATACAACTGGAATTTCTAATAGACATAAAAGATACTTCGCATAAGCCTACGTGATGGATTGGGAACCAATATGGATACTTCAAAGATAAAGTAGTGATTGTCTTTTGGAGAACCAGTAGTCTTCTAAGGATACCTACCAGAGCTTTCACCTAGGTATAGAATACTATGGACCAACGGATGCTCGAAGTTTACCAGAGATTATCTCAAGACCCTGTAAGGCAAAAGCTTGTAGGATATAAGTTCTAATTCAAAATGTCCCCCAGTCCATTATAGGCCCTCTAAAGTCACTCTCTAATGGTGGGAAGAGATACCTTTGAAGTAATAGAAATTGTTGCATGTGGAGGCCCTTCCTATTCATGGTAAGAAGGCTGAAGTTTATCTATTAGCCTGCCTGTGGATTCAATATCTGCATTCCATTTCGTGTCCCAACCTAGGGTTTCATAATTGGTGTGCGGTACCTACTCTAGGTATCCCCTCTTTACAATGTATCACCCTAATATCTTTAGTTCCTGTCCGTGGTACTTCTTTTGTAAGAAATTCAATGCCTTTAGGTACAGTTCCAATGGAAGCGTATGTCATCCATTCCTCCCCTTGATGTAAATAGAATTCCTGTGATGTCCACCTACGTGGACGGATGAATTGCTTGAAAGCCGTCCAGGGTTACCTGTAGTTATGATTCCAATAATTGTGTATCCCCTGCCTTCCCCTGGGAACCAGGGCTAGCCCCGGGCTTATCTTAAACAAACTGTATTTATGTAATCCTAGCCCTTCAATTCTATCTTTACTTCATCACCATTTTAGAGTTGGAATCATAGGTATATGATGCCATACAGCGTGGCAAACTATTATTTGTTGTATTGACTTTAGTATCGCTAGCCCTGGGTGTTGTTCTTATTGGGTTTTTCTTGAATAAGCCTATGCCTCTATATACTTATAAAAGGATATATTGAAGCTGCCTGCCCTTATACTGTCTTAAGTATATATTATGTATTCTATACTGCCATATATACAGTTTTATCTCCATTGTGTAGGTTGTACTAGAATGAGCCCTGGGTGCCTAGAATTGTTGTGTCTACAGGTTGGTAATTGCAGAGTTTCAAATACTCTTTCTAAAATGTAGCCCGCCTCTTGGATTCTCTCTTTTTGGATATTCCAATCAAGACTTAGAACAGCAGTAGGTATCAGCCTAGAGGAAGGTATCTCCAATCATAAGCTTGTGACATATCCCTATCGGTTAAGTTAGAAAGAAACCCTGAAATTTCTTCTGAAACCAACTTTGGAATACCCAGGCAGGTAATACTATCTATAACCAATATAAGGGGAGCTTTTACAGATAAAGTAATTTCTTATATACGGTGCTTACTTAGGCCTTTATAAGATATTATTCCTAGGACTTGGGGGATTTATGTAGTAACTAATTGAGATTGTCTTATCTATTTAATACAGAGCAAATACTAGGTGGGTACCGACTCAATAAAAAGCATTCTCAAGAAGTGCTTGTACCAAGGGGGTTTGTGTATTGGGAACCCTTGGAGATAGGGCAATGTATAATAAGTATTAGAATACCAGTACGACCATTGGGAAGTGCTTTTATCTGCAAGTGCCATATAGGTATATGACAATGTGGATACCATTATTGAGGGTATAAGGGCTTCAGGGGATTGCTAATTCCTTCACAGAGTGTTCCATTATAGCAAGTCAGAAGTACCTGGACCTTTAGCAAATACCTGACAGGTGTCTTTAAGTCGGGACGCTTCAACAGGGACAAATACAAGAGTTCTAAATTACATTGGAAGGGTTTACACCATTCTAATGACTCGGCTAGAAGGATCTCTACGGCATGGCCTTATACCAAGGCTATATTACAGACTCTAGGGCATGGGAGTACTTCATAACGTATGCTGACTAATACTATATACCCAGGGTAGACTCTACTACAAAAGGATATTCATGACAAGTCTCCGATCCTAAGAATAAGAACCGGATGAAACTATACTACGATGGGGAACTGCAACAGGTCGTATTAGCAGTGGCTATTTGGCATACACTTAGATAGACTTCTGTTCAATAGCAGTATTGGCAGGATTACCAATGACTCAATACTAGAATATGAACTCCAATTCAATTGAGTACTACAGCAACACCAATGGTGGGATGGCAAACAACCTGATACTCTTCAATAGACTCTATACTAGGAATGGTATTAGCTGCACCAGGCGTAATGGACAATATCCAATACAGAGGCTAAACTCTTATCCAATTGGGATAGTGGATACCAATGCTAATACAGAGACTCTAATAATCACTCTGTTACAAGGCCTATAGCAGTACTAGATTACCTAATACATTGTATAAGGCACTCCAACAATGGTGTATTCACAAGTAGATGCTATTACCAAGGCATTAGCACCAAATAAGACTCTATTGGATTACGTACTTTATTACTGGTTGTTTCATTTCCTTTTCCCCATCCTAAGATAATGACTCCAGTACAGGGCATCTAGGGCGATACAGGCTGCACTAAGAATGACTCTACTAGAGGATGTATTTACAATTGTAATTATTCCAGTGCTTGAATACCATTAGACTACCTATGATAGCATAACCTTATTATGGGGGGCCAGAACCTGATTAGACCCAATTAGGAGTGGTACAGGCTTTGATTTATCCTGTCCTAGTGTTCTCCTGTTCTTCTCTTTGATGTCACGTATCTAGATTTTACTGTGTGAAAGTGGGCCATACTGGGGATTGGAACCTACTCATCTGGATTAGTTTGTACCTAGTATGGAGGTTTATACATAAGTAATGGCTCTAGAAGAGGGCCGGGTTTCAACCTTTTGTGTGGAGGAATTTTAGGCAAAAAAAGAGCATCTTTCGGTAGTCTCTCTATAGTAAGGTTAAGGTAAGACTTCGAATAGAATAATGGTTCGTAGTGATCTACGCGCTTATGTTTGCGGATAAGACTTAGGAGAGCGACACAGAGTGCGCGGCTTTTGAAAAAGAAGGTCTTCACTCCGGGATCAGATCGTTCTCGTATTAGTAAGCGGCGAGCCCTTTCACGACTAGAAAGGAAAGTTGCTGTGGTTACCTCAATAAAAGGACTACTTAATCAAAGAGAGAGAGGAAGGGGGCAGGGTACATCAAAATAAGTAGCTCAAGCGGCCTTTCACTATTTCTTTAGAAGTAAGTTCAAAATGCCATTAATGATCTTGCAGGTGACGGACTGCTGTCTACGCAATTTCGCATACCGGACCCCTTTTGTTCTTGAAGAACAAAACGCTTCGCGCCTTTTTTGATTCTATATCAACATGTGTTGAATCCTAGCGACAACATGTCCTATATGTATTTTGGTTGGATGTTCCCGCATGCACCAGGGCCGCAGGCAAAAGGAAAGGTTTGAACGCCGCTAGTAAAGCAAAGGTTGCCAATGATACCTATTATCCAATAGCGAAGCACCTAATGTACAATAGCGTAGATAACGGAGGTCGAGTGCAACTATCAAGATAAAGAAAATCGGAGTCTTTCTTGTCTTCCGTCAACATTCCAGGATATGCATTCTGGTCTGAATCAATTCTTTCAAAACTCAAGCAATTGGATATTCTGCAGTGGGTGCTAAGCGGGGTAGGTAAACGATTGGGAAGTACGCGGGCTAACGAAGATAACATCAAGCTACTTTAAGATGATATATTGTCAGCTTGTATTGTTCAAAGCTAAGGATAAGCAAAGCAAGAGCTAAAAAGAGGCAACAAGAAACTATCTATCAATTAATACTTCATAACCAAACAATGTGCTGGAAGAGATGAAGTAATAATATTAGTCATTTGAGAATGGAAAGCTGGAAAATACGATGAATGCTTCCTCAATTGAAAAGTAGCCATTCACTTTGAAATTAGCTCAAGAAATAGATCTTTAATGATCAAATCTTGTTAAGCATCTGAAATACTCATAGAAGAAAATGTCATTGAGTCTGGATTGTTCATATCTAGCAAATAGATTCTTATCTTCATAAATATAGCAATTTGAAAGAATTCCCTAACAGCTGTAAGGGAATTTGTTTGATAAGGATATTTTTCATGATCCAACAATCATTTTTCTCTTTGCCTTAACAATACATGTTGGAATGTGTATAACAATTATATATAGATAACTGCAGCACGTTGGTAAAGCTAAGCCCATGATGACCACGATGTCCAGCACACCCACGTTGTGACCAACTCAAACATTTTTGTATAAAACAATTGAGAAACGAACATTTTTTTTTGGACGCTCACTTTGCAATTGAAGTCTCTTTTATTGCCGAGCGACTAGGGCGGGGATCTTCCACAAGCGAATCACCTCCGACTTCCTTTCCAGCTTCCGGCACTCCCCATTCTGTTTGAGATCTAAGGCCGATCGCAAGAAGCTCGAGTCGTCTACAGTCCAAGGTTATTGCACAGTTTTCTTGCTAGCTTGATTCTAAATCCACGCCCGTAAGTAAGTACAATACCGTCCGTCTCTGTTGTGTCCGACCTGACGTTGGCTTGCCTCCGTCCGGTTGATTTCCTAATGCGAGCAAAGCCTCAACGACCTACCTACCTCCTCCGTCTCCAACTTGAAGTGGAAGTTCGACCTAGCAAATCGCCTACAGCCGTCGTTGCGCCTTGTCAAGTGCAGGCAAACCAGTGCGAAACCCCAATCGGCAAACCAAACCTGCCTGGGCTTTTTTTTTACTAATAGCAGTAATTAGGAATTCCTAAGAAAAAAAAAAGGACATGAATTGGAAACTTCAAATCAGATAGTTTCAATAAGAAAACTTTCATTCATTCATCTAACATATATATATATAACTAAAAATAGTGAACTGAAAACTTCAAATAAATTGAAAATTGAAATAACAATGAATAAAATTTGATAGTTTCACTAATGAAAACATTGAATATGAAATCTTTTGATTAATGAAATCATAATTAACTACACAGCCAATCTAAAAATCTAATTGAATAATTTGGATAACTAATGAATTCAATTAACTGAAATGAAATAATTCAACTTAATCAAACTAGCAAATCAACTTAATTGGAATAATTGAATTTAACATATTCATAATTTGAAAATACACTTGAGAATGCAAACTAACAAATTGAACAAGCTAAATCTTCATGAAAATTCCATTTTCATTTCACTCATAATACAACCAATTTTTATATACAATTCAATTAACAAATTGAGCAAATCCACTTTTCACATAATTCTTTTGAAAACAAATATACATTTAACAAGCCGAGCAATTAGTTTTCATTTTCAAACTCAATTGCATTGAGAATTCATTAAATTAATCCATCTAGTTAACACAATGAAAAGAAAAATGAATGAATGAAAGATTTTCCAATAGTCCAACCCATGTCCAAACTACTGAGCAGCTCTCAAATACAAATGCTCTCCAAACAGCTCTCCAATTGAGCTACCCAAACCACTAAACAACTAAAACACAAGATCTCCAAATAACGATCACAAGCAACTCTCCAACAAGAACCTCAACAATAGCTCCTACAACTACCTGTGGGCTCCCTGATCTGCTGCAAGTACCACGAACCTGCGAGTAAGCAAACAAAAATATCACCTCAATATATAAAAAGAAAACTAGTACTGAAACAAAACTAGTACTGGTAAAAAGAGCTAACACTGTGAGTAAAGAAAACTACTACTGTAAGCAAGGCTAGTGCTGAAAGTAGAACTGCTACGAAACACTCAAATTTGTGTTAAGGTAGGGAGGTGTGTAGAACTACATTCTCGCTAAACTAAGTCCTATAGGTTACTTCTAATATAAGCAGTAATTCCTACGGATAATTATTTCATTTAATAGATATATTAAGTGAAATGATATATACCTGAAATTCTATACGGCTACTTTCAATAAAAGCCGTAAGTCCAACCTTTAGGGGTAATAACTAGGAAGCAAACTCATCCTAGACCCCTATTTGGGCATCTTAGCCTATAGGGCTAGGTTGTAAGTCCCGCCAATTGGGCTACTTCTAAACGGAGTAGTAAGACCTGCCTGTTAGGGAAGCTTCTAAGTGAACAACCCTAAACCTCTGAAACTACCCGGGCATCCTGGTCTATAGGGCTAGGTTGTAAAACCCACCATATGGGCTACTTAACTTATAAGGCTAGGTCGTAAGACCCATGATCAGGCAACTTCTAAAGAAGCCATAAGACCTACCCAACCAAAAAGATTCAGGCAACTTCTAAGGAAGCCATGAAACATACTTAATCAAAAATCTTAGGGCTACTTTGAAATGAAAACCATAAGTCCCTACCTAAATACAATTATTTGGGCCACTCTTAAGTAGAGCCATAAGCCCCTAATCTAAATCAATCCAAACTAAAATGAATACCCAAACATTTCCACTTCAGTTTATTCGGGATCCCTGAGAGGAGGCAACCCATGGCTGCTAATCAGATTCCCTGGACACTACAATCAATGGTTGTTAGCATTGGTAGATTGAACCGATGGTATACCCGAGATGACGGAACCATGGGATCTTGATCTGGTGTATCTTCATTCCCCCACCATCCGCTTTAAGTGAAAGATGGTGAAAATTTCTATTTGAAATAGAAGGTGCGTAGCAAAAGAGAAAAAAAAAACTACTCCTGGAACACCGGTCAAGTACAGGCTTTCCTGAATCTGAGCTCTTCTTATTCTTTCTCAATTCAATGTCGACCTGCGAAAGGAGCCACCCTCCCCCTCGCAAACCTCCACCCGCAGACCAAGACTCCTTAGCTTCCCCTCGTTCGCTTCCATATACATTCCCATTGAATCTATTAGAAACCTATACTACCTATAAGAAATGGGGTACCTATTCTGGACGTCGATACGCTACCTATCGTGGGAAACAAATACATATTGACAATTCAAAGACAAATACATATTGACAGTAAGGAAAGCCCCCGTTTATCATTAATTGATAATCTAGACTTAACTACTCTAACAAGTCACCAATACTTTGAATGAACTGTAAGACCCCACCCTTAAAGGCATCGAGCCAACACAAGAATATGATACCTTGAGGGAGGGGAACATTCTATCACCAGTTCCCGTTAATTGCCTCTGGCGCTCTCCTCCATCGGGAAAGGCTCGAGGTTTCTCATTTCCTCCAAGCACCAGCTTTGGTTGAGGATTAGGATTGTAAGCCTGTTTTGGCTTCTCTTCATATTGCATTAGGCCGACCGGGTATCAACATTCAAGGTCGACCGGGTATCCGAAGGAGTGTTGAGAACATGTAATTTGGGCTAGTTGCTTAAATATGTAAATGCCATCATCGAGTCTTTGTAATTTGTGATGCAAGCCTCTAGTAATTTTGATCATTATAAATTGGACGCTATATTCTCCTTTGATCTTTACTTCTTTTGCTCCACAGATTGTCAGAATCAAGTCTTACTTTTGTTCTGACATTAATTTAGATAATAATGGAATGTATATATGGTACAAGGATATTTTAAGGATCAATTTAGTGAAGAGCCTGAAGCTGTTTCAGGATATGAAACCTCCACTGTTCTCAAGTGGTGGACCTATAGAAGCTGAAGACTGGCTAATGCGGATTGAGAAGATCCTGGAGGGCATGTTTTGCCCTGAGGAAAAGAGGGTGACATTGGCTGCTTATGCTTTTGATGGCAAAGCTGAGAGGTGGTGGAGGAGTCAATTAGAAGAAACATTTGGAGGAAGACAAAGCAGCCAAGTTTCCTGGGAGGAGTTTGTAAAGGCATTCAGAGATTGGTATGTACCTGCGACCGCCAGGAGACAGATGCAGGATAATTTCAATAGATTGATTCAGGGAGATCGATCTGTTTCTCAGTATGAGGCAGAGTTCACGATGTTATCCAGGTATGCACCTCACCTGATACCCAATACTGAAGAGAAGTGCAACCGCTTTTTAAATGGGTTAAAGGACATGATAAGGCAGCCTCTTATGCCTTTTGGAATTGAGGATTACCCTACTTTAGTAGAAAGAGCCAGAAGGATTGAGATGGACATGCTGGCAACTCAGAAGAGGTGGGATTTTCAGAAGAGAAAGATGGAAGGCAGGTCAAAGCCTTCCCAGATGACTCAGCCTTCACAGTCAGGGGCTTCTACTTGGAAGAAGCCCAGGTCCAGTAGTTCTGACAGCAGTACTTCAACTACTACCCTATGTAGTAAATATGGGAGGATGCATAAGGGAGAGTGCCTCTCAGGTACTAATTCTTGTTACTGGTGCCATCAGCCTGGGCACATGGCGAAGTCTTGCCCTCTTTTGGGTCAGTGATCTACTACAGAGGTGAGGTCAGGCAATAATACTCAAAGGACTGCTGGTAGACCCAGAGCTGTGGAGTCTACTGCTTCTGTGCCTTCTCAAGGTCAGACTCGTTAGAATGTTCAGCCACAAGTCTATGGACTATCTCAGCAAGAAGCTAAGGGGTCTCCTGATGTGGTTACAGGTGCGTAGTTTAATTAATTGCAATGAATTTTCTTTTATGAATATGAATGAATAATAAATGAAAATGAAATGAATCAATTAATGAATGATGTGTTTTGTAAATGAATGTTGCACTTGTTTATGTTTAGGGACACTCCTTATGTGTGATAGACCCGTTAGAATCCTTTTTGATACTGGAGCGTCACACTCCTTTGTTTCAGAAGAGCTTGTTAGATCTGCTAATTTGCTTCCTACATTTATGTTGAAGTCTCTATCAGTTTTGATGCCTAATGAAAATCAGTTGGAAGCTAAGCAGAGATGTCCAGTGAATTTGAAGATTTGTGATAAGAACTTTGAGGCTGATCTGATTGTTTTACCTCTTTATGAGTTTGATGCAATCTTAGGCATGGATTGGTTATCTTGCCATTTCGTGACTATATATTGTAACAAGAAGGAGGTTAAGTTATGTATGCCAGGAGAGGAGAAGTTCAAATTTCAAGGAGATAGAGGAGTAACTGCAGTGATTGTGTCGTCCTTGAAGGCCTTTCAGATGTTAATAAAAGGTTGTGAAGGCTTCTTGGCTTATGTTAAGGAGGAGAAGAAGGAAGAAAGAGAGTTGAAGGATATTCCAATTGTTCAGGAATTCCCAAAAGTATTTTCAGATGATCTACCTAGTTTACCTCCAAATAGAGAAATAGATTTCTCTATTGAGTTAGTGGAAGGAGCTGAACCTGTTGCTAGAGCTCCTTACAGAATGGCGATTAAGGAACTTAAAGAGTTGAAGGAGCAACTGCAAGAGTTGCTTGAGAAGGGTTTCATCCGACCTAGTACCTCTCCTTGGGGTGCTCCTGTACTATTTGTGAAGAAGAAGGATGGAAGCCTAAGGCTTTGTATAGATTACAGAGAGCTGAATAAGTTGACAGTGAAGAACAAGTATCCTCTTCCAAGGATAGATGATTTGTTTGATCAGTTGGAATGTGCTTCAGTGTTTTCCAAGATTGACTTGAGGTCAGGTTATCACCAGCTCAGGATTAGAGAAGAAGACATTGCAAAGACTGCTTTCAGTACCCGATACGGGCATTTTGAGTTTACAGTGATGCCTTTTGGCTTAACAAATGCCCCTACAGTGTTTATGGATCTCATGAATAGAATCTTTAAGCCTTCTCTAAATCTATTCGTGATTGTATTTATAGATGATATACTTGTTTACTCCCCAGATGAAAGGATGCATGCAAATCATTTAAGGTCAGTATTGTATACCTTAAAAGATAATGATTTGTATGCTAAATTCTCCAAGTGTGAATTTTGGCTGAGGAGTGTGAACTTTTTGGGGCATGTGATTACTGATGGGAAGATATCTGTAGATCAGCATAAGGTGCAAGCAATAGCAGACTGGCCAAGACCTGCTACAATGACTGAGGTTAGGAGCTTTTTGGGATTGGCAGGCTACTACAGGAGATTTGTTGAGGGATTTTCACAGATAGCAATGCCATTATCCAGATTGACTCAGAAAGCAGTGAAGTTTGAATGGACAGCTCAATGTGAGGAAGCTTTTTAGAGATTGAAGCAGTGTTTGATAACTGCTCCAGTGCTGACTATCCCCTCAGGGACAGATGGGTTTCAGCTTTACAGTGATGCCTCACATAAAGGGTTGGGTTGTGTACTGATGCATAATGGGAGAGTCATTGCCTATGCTTCTAGGCAATTGAAGAATCATGAGAGGAACTATCCAACCCATGATCTGGAGTTAGCTGCAATAGTTTTTTCCTTGAAGATCTAGAAGCATTACTTGTACGGAGTGCGGTGTGAAGTTTTTACTGATCACCAGAGTTTGAAGTACATCTTCACCCAGAAAGAACTGAATCTAAGGCAGAGGAGATGGCTAGAACGCATAAAGGATTATGAGTTGGACATTCAGTACCATCCGGGCAAAGCAAATGTGGTTGCTGATGCTTTGAGAGAAAGAATTCAGGTAGTGCAAACTGGATGATTACGCAACAGCAGGAATTGATAAGGGATTTGGAGAAGTTGGAGATTTCAGTGGTTCAGCCCAGTGATGCAGAGATTATAAGGTTGAATCAGACTATAATTATGTCAACATTTCCAGAAAGGGTACGAGAAGCTTTGCCACTTGATACAGATTTTAAAAAGATATTGGATATGGTTAGTGTTGGTCACATTGAAGATTTTGAGCTTGATGGTGATGGATTGCTTCGATATAAGGGCAGATTGTGCATTCCAGATGTGGATGATTTGAGGAAAGAAGTTCTTCAAGAAGCTCACTACTCCGGTTACACCATTCACCCAAGTAGTAATAAGATGTATCAGGATTTGAAGGAGGTGTTTTGGTGGCCAGGAATGAAGAAAAGTGTAGCAGATACAGTGGCCAAATGTAATTCATGTCAGATGGTTAAAGCTGAGCACCTGAAGCCAGGAGGATATCTACAGCCCTTACCCATTCCAGAGTGGAAATGGGAAGACATTGCTATGGATTTCGTGGTTAGTTTAACCAGATCCAGAAGAGGAAATGATACTTTATGGGTGATTATTGATAGGTTGACTAAATCTGCACATTTTATACCTATCAAACAGTCTGATCCTGTTGAGAAATTGGCAAGTTTATATGTTGATCAGATTGTCAGATTGCATGGAGTACCGAAGACTATAGTGTCAGACCGAGATGGGAGATTTACTTCCAGATTTTAGAAGAAAGTCCAGGAAGCTTTGGGCACCAGACTTACTTTTAGTACAGCTTTCCACCCTCAGACAGATGGACAGTCAGAAAGAACAATCCAGACCTTAGAAGATTTGCTCAGATTATGTGTTCTGGATTTTGGTGGTAAGTGGGAGGTATATGTACCTTTGATTGAATTTGCCTACAACAATAGCTTCCAAGCAAGTATCGGTATGGCTCCATACGAGGCTTTATATGGGAGAAGGTGTAGGACACTTTTAAATTAGGCTGAGACAGGAGAAAGAAAGGTAATTGGTGCTGATCTAGTTGATGATGCTACAGAAAAGATCAGATTGATCAGAGATAGATTGAGGGCAGTGCAAGACAGACAGAAGAAATATTATGATGCCAAGCACAGACCAGTTGAGTTTGATGTGGGAGAGTTTGTGTTTCTTAAAGTCAGTCCAATGAAGGGAGTAAGAAGATTTGGCAAAGTGGGAAAGCTGAGTCCAAGATTTGTAGGTCCTTTTGAGATTTCAGAAAGGATTGGAAAGGTGGCCTACAGGTTGATTCTACCAGCACACATGAGCGGAGTACATAATGTGTTTCATATTTCCTTCTTAAGGAAATATATTTCAGATGAGACTCAGAGGATTAGTACAGATGTGGTAGACATTCAACCTGACTTGACTTTTGTTAATGAACTAGAGAAGATTCTTGACTTTGAGGTTAAGCAGTTCAGGAGCAGAGCGATTCCTTTTGTTAAGGTGCTTTGGAAGCATAGTTCTGAGAAAGATGACACTTGAGAGAAGGAGTCAGAGATGAGGGAGACCTACCCTCACCTATTTGACTAAGGTATGTTTTCTTATGCTTGTCTTAAATTTCGAGGACGAAATTTTTATAAGGGAGGGAGAATTGAAAAACCCGAAAATCCTATTTTAGGCTTTGCACGCTTTTTAAAGCATCGCGACGAGGTTTATGTGAGATTTTCAAGGTTAACGGAATGTAACAGAATTAATTTTAGAAAATCCTACGCAAAATTCTGATCGTTTTGGTATATAGAAGTTATACCAAATTTTGTCTAATTTTGGAGTTATTATTTTTAGAAGTCCCTAAATGCCCATTTACCCTCAACCTTTTCTTAAGTCGAAAATGTTTAAGTGAGGGTAGCATAGTCTTTTAACAAGCCAATTCCCCTCTTATAGCAAAATTGAAACTCTCCCCTCTCATTTTCTTGCGTGAAAGACCGAACCGAGCAGAACGAGCGGACTAGGGCGGACGGCATGCTTCCGCGAGGGTGGCTCCGCTGACGATTTTCCGGCGAGAAATTTAGGTCGAATCGAAGAGGACGACGAGGGAAACACTCCGGTATGATTATTTTCAAGCGAAGTTTTCTAAATCTCTAGATATTTGAGAATGAAATTTCTAGGGTTTTATAGGATTTTGGTTTTCCTTCTTAATTTCTTTACGAAAATTTTAAGGAAGGATTAGAAGATTATTTTAACAATGAAAATGAAGTAATTTGATGAATTTTTGTAAGATTTAGAAAGTAGGATTTTTGACCTAAATCTTAATTTCGTAAGAATCCTTTACGAAAATGATTTTTAAGGGTTTAAGAAACGTTTTTAAAGCATAAAATTTGTCTTTTTATAAAAAGTTAGTTTTCTTGTAATTTTCATGATTATTTTAATCCGAAAAATATTATATTATTATTATAATATGTTAAGGATCAATTTAGAATCAATATTTGGATGAAATTGGATATTTATGAATTTTCAAAATTTAGGTATTTATTAAATCCGAAAATAAATGTTTATTTAATTAATTATCCTTTAATTATCGTAAGGAATGGTTAAGGGAAAATATCAGGTTTAGCAATTAGACTTAAGAATTTGGTTTCAAATTGTGACACGTTTACCTTATAAACTTTTAGGTGGTGATTATTAAGGTGTGAAGTGAAGGACTTGTGTCGAAGCGACGTACTGTGCTTAATTTGAGGTAGGTGTTCAGAACCAGTTAAATTTATAAGTGCTTCAAATTTCTTATTGCTAAATGTATTTCATGTCTTTATATTTTTATTAGTTAATGTTTTAAATTCAGAAATTTTGCAAGTTTATGTCTTTATTTATTTGCATTAACTGTTGAGCATATGAATCATAAGAAAGGCATTTAGGCATGAAAATATTGAGGCTTATGAAAGGAGATTAAATGGAAATGAAAAAGTTTTAATGAAATCAATTTTCATGTGCATGTTGATCCGGAAGTGCCCAACAAACGGTAATGGGGCTTGTAAAAGCCAAATGGTAAAGGGGCTTACAAAAGCCAAATGGTAATGGGGCTTGCAAAAGCCAAATGGTAAAGGAAATTGCCACAATTTGACTGCGTACCTGATCAGTATGAAAAAGGGGACTTTCGGGACAGATGATACATTTAGCATATTCATATTGCACTTTGCATTGCATATAAAATAGATTAAAGGAAAGAATGAAAGGAAAGCAATGTTTATGAAAAATAAGAATGACATTATATATTATGAAAATGCTTAATTATATGAATCATGTTCTAATTGTAAATGTTTTTAATTCATGCATCTTCTGAAATTAACTGTATTATGAATTACCTGCTGAGCGTTAGCTCATTCCTCGTTTTGGAAATATTTTCAGGAGAGAAATAATGGCTGCACGACGACCTTACACTTATCGTCGTAGGGGACCTCAGGAGGAAGAAAGGTTCCATTTATTTTATGTTTTAAGTCTAAGTTGAGTTTGTATCTGAGTATGAACAGTATAAGTGAAGTTTATATAATTTGATATGTTGAAAGTTTTTATTGGTTTTGAGATATTTGAACAAGTTTGGAACTATCTGAGTTTAATATTGTTAGTGGCTCTTTCTTGTATTGGATGATGATTATGAGGTCAAATTAATATTTTTATTTAGAATTGTTTATGTTTTATTATTGCTTTCCGTACGACCTTTTGCTCCCGCCCCGTTAACTCGGGCTAGCCGGGACGGGTCGTGACAAGAGTGGTATCAGAGTGGTTAACCGGGTCATAGAAAAGGTAAGTGATTCCTAGTTGAATGACTCTTTACTTCTCAGCTCATTGCTTTGGGTTCGAGTAAGCAGGGACAGGTGAAAGGAATGGAGATGAGCCTGAAAAGGATCTGAAGTTTCACTCATATTCATGAGATCTTTCCGGTCAGAGGAGAAAGGCTCGACCTTTGTTTGGGAGAGGAGAAAGAGAGACGCAATGGAATCCTGGCTTGGTTCGGATCGATCCATTTGCCTGGTTTTGCTTCTGATGACGCTCTCACTGGTAGACCGGGATCCGTCCTTCTTTTACGATACGAAATAGATGAAAGGAGGGACTTCACTAACGATGCTCTGTCTGTGCATGAAGAAGGTCTTCTCTTCGCTACGCGCCTTACATTCTTTACTAGGTTCGCGTTAGTCCACCAGCCAGACATAGGTGGGCTGCCAGACGACGCGCTAGGAGTTGAGCTTATTGACGCATCGGATCGCCGCGGTAGACATGCATGACTTTTTGGACGCCGGTCTCCTAGCGTTGCAGAGTACTTTGTTAGCATGAGACCGGGTTGGCTGTGCTACCGCTTTGGTCAGTCGGTGGCCTTAGAGGGATACCACCCTAACAGAGCAGCTCGACAGTTTGGGTTTTCTCAGGTGAGTGCATATGACGGGCTGCCTTTCATCCCTGGGGTGGCAGATCGACGACAGCTGGGCTCAGTCCCTCTTGAGAGAGACTCGCTTGTATGCCGCCTGGGGGCACCTGCTGAGATTTGGAACGGGTGCTAGATTTCGCTTGGCTCCACCAGACAGTCGCACAGGGGTTGGGTATGTTAGGTTGACTTGGTTGCGGCTGTCTTATGCGCCTCTTCTCGAGCATGGCGCCAGGAGATATGAGCGGCGAGTGAGGGAGTTGCCATAGAGGTGCCTTCTTCGTCGGGTCGTCGTATCAGGCAGCGGCATGAGGAGCCACGGTATGCTTCTGTGGTTTCCAGTGCCAGTCCGTCATACCGTCGACTTCTCACACCTGACTAGGAAGAAGAGCCACAGCTTCCCCGTTTTGGTGGGGAGTACACCTCTTTCGGGTATTTCGGGCCCTTCCGCGGCGCATTTCCCTGCTCCCGCGAGTCCAGACCTGGTCACATATCGTTCCCAGCATTCCTCTGGTGGGGAGTCCCATCTACTGGCCAGAAAAGACATCAGAGTCGGAGGTTTCAGGATTCTTCGGAGTACCCGCGTATACTCCGATGGATCCAGAGCTTCCTTCTCCTCAGGTGTCTTTCCCTTCGGATGAAACCACCCGGCGGCGAAGGCGCAGCTCCAGGTACATATGGTTGTGTTCACGTTTGTTTTGGTTTTACAGCTTCTGTGCACCAACACTTTTGCTTTCATCGTGCAGGCTTGGAGCTGTCAGATTATGTCTCAGATATTCGCTTCAGGCCGACGCCACACGCTGATCCGAGACGAGCCTCACTATATGGCATGAACCTGGGGTTCTTGAGGCAGTTGATAGCAGAGCTGGACTCCGACATTCCAGAGACGTTGGATCGGTTCACAGCTGATGCCAACATGCTACTTGACTACCTGGCACACTTCGGCTTGGAGGAGTAAGAGCTCCGTCCGATTTTGGGAGTCGATGTGCCGGGAGGCAGAGTTCTTGGTGCGACAGTTCAGATCTGTCCCAAGTGCCAGTAGACGGATGCCTCTGTCCATGCCGCGAGAGAGAGTTACCACTATACGGGCTACTGCGGACAGAGCTCGTCGAGATTCTTAGGAGAGCGCCGAGATTGTCCGAGCTCAAGAGGCACGAAGATCAAATGACAAAAAGATTGGGTGGTAGTCTAATTTGGACTATTTATACAAAAGACAAGAAAAACCGCCCAAAAACTGCAAGTATTTAATTCTGTACGCAGTGGATCGTCCCGTATGATCATGGATCATCCAGGACGATTTTACTTAAATGCTTTGAAACGACCCTATTTGTATATGTGTACGAAATCATTTCGTACAAGCTGATCGTCCTGTACGAACTAGGTTCATCCAGTATGAACGGTTATTTTTAAGTCGGTTCTAGAAACTGCAGAAAAAACCGTCTTAAAGCGGTTGGATCGTCCTGGACGAAAATAGGTTCGTCCGGACAAAAATTTTTACAGAGCCCAGATCGTTTTCTGACGATAATTAATTTCGTCTGGACGAAAATTTTACAGAGAACAGATCGTCCTGGACAATTATTATTTTCGTCTGGACAAAAATCTTACAGAGCCCAAATCATTTTATGACAATAATTAATTTCGTCTGGACGAAAATTTTACAGAGAACAAATCATCCTGGACGATTATTATTTTCGTCCTGGACGAATAGGACATAGAAAATTTTTCAAGGCAATTCCTATTCGATCCATATGCTCTATAGGAGGTAACTGTCTGATCGTCTTGTACGATATAAAATCATCCCGTACGATCAGTATAAAATTTTTTATGATCTCCTTATGTGTGTGTATGTTTTTATTCACTAAATTACAATCAATCCCTTTCAATTTTATTTCAAAGAAATGCAAACTTCAAAAATTACAAAGTATCTCATTCTGAATTTGATTTGAAGTCTTTGTAGTCGGGAGTTCGTTTTTCTTGAAATGTTAGTACATACAAGAGCAAATACAAATATTCTAAAATGGTTAGGAGATAACTACACATTTGAACAATAATGTTTGGAATCATCAAAACTACATAAGTTGCAAAAATGTGAAGCATGCAAATAGCAACTATTTTAACAATCTCCCCCTTTTTGATGATGGCAAAATGATTATTGTTTGTATGATTTCAAATTAAACTATTCTCCTAAACTCCCCCTGAATTGATGTATATATAAAAATAAGGAGGCATTTGGAAGCAAAGAACAATATTTTTATTTTTCAAATTTTTTTTTGACAAAATCAAAATGCAAACAATACAAACACAATAAAAATAACAAAAACATACAAAATACAAACACAATAATAATAACAAAAACATACAAAATACAAACACAATAATAATAACAAAAACATACAAACAAAATAATTTCTCCCCCTTTTTGACAACAACAAAAAGTGAAGAAGAAATAGACGAGAAATGTAAGTAATTGTATGAAATTCATTTGAAAATTTAATCTAAATGATGATTGACATAAGGTTTGCAATTTTAAATTAAAAACATTAGGTCAATCATAGAAATTCTTAAAATTTAAGAAGTGATATAACATTGTAAGTAAGAAGAATTTATCAAAGACATGATTCAATTTAGACATTCGAATATAGAAAATCATTACAAGAGAGATGTAAAAAAAATTTTATATTTCAAAGTTCAATTGAATATAAATGAACATAAGATCAATTTGAATTAAGAGATTGAAAGAATTTGGAAAGAAGAGAATTACCACATGTGGCGCTTTGCGCATCTTTTTCAAAATTTTTGGGCACATTTTTGTGCATCTTTTGATATTGGGCTAATTTTGTGCCTCTTTTTCATATTTGCGAACCTTTGCACATTCCTTTTGATTTTTGTACTTTTTGTACAATTTTCAAGAGTAATTGAGACCAATTCTTTCCAAAATCAATAACTTGCTATTGTTGACCCATTTTTGTATGAGGTCACTCTTGATTCCTTCCTGAGTCCTAGATCCAAGGATCTTCCTAGCTCCTAGCCCTTAGGCCCAGTCCAGATCTTACATTCAATCCAAACCAAGAATCCTTAGGCTAAATACTTAGGTCCTAAAGCCCCTTTTAGGTGATTTTTCCATCACCTTGAAATCCTATCAATTGGCATCTAATTCAGAGTCTGTCAATTCTATATTGATGCGACATACCTATAGGACCAACCCTCCAAATTTTAACTCATTTGGAGGACTTTAACACCAAAAATTAAATCCAATTTCAAAGATTACAAAACTTTCAAATATTTACAGTTCATGCCACTAGGCCTTTCACCTAGTGGAATTTGACTCTGGAGCCCCCCTCCAAATCCTTTCATCACTCTCAGGATCTTGGTATTGAATTTTTGAGAAATAATTCACATCTTTCTAGAATCAATTTGACCCAGAATTAACCTGAGGTCAAAATGACCAAAATGCCATTAAAGGGAGATTTTTGGATTCTTGGCTTAAACTCATCTTGATTTAACTATCAATCTTTGAAATCTTCTCTAAATATTTTCAAATAATTTTTTGGACTTATTAAACCCAATTCCAAATGTTGGGTCAACTTAGTTGACCAAGTCAACCTATATTGACCAAGGTACCCTTTAAAGTTTTAAATGGGTTATTCCAACCCATTTGATCAAATCAAATCCCTCAAGCTCTTAAACCCATCTCAAAAGTTGAGTCCTCTCCAAACTCATTCAAATAGCTCTTAAGACTACTCCAACCAATTAGCATGAATATTTAACTATTACCTTATTAATCAAAGGCAAAGTTGATTGGTCAAAGTAGTCAACAAAGTTAAATTATAAGCTTATGTGGTGTGGCTTTGCCACCTTGGCAAGTCAAAACCACATAATAATCCAAAATCTCATTCAATTGGGGGCTGAGGAGGTTACTTGGAAGCAGCCTATAGCTTATCCATCTCCTTAATCAAGGCAAACAATCAAGAAAAGGGATAGAATTTTCTCACTCTTGACACAAGGCTTTGTCTTCACTCCCTATCCTCCAAAATCTTCAATTCCAGCTGCCAACAACATTTTCCAATGCATAATCTAGCCTCTCCATCTTTAAATAAGTCTTCTCCAGCCATTAGAGGGGTGTTGCTTGGGCTAGAACAGAAGAGAGAGAGAGAAAGAGAGAGAAAACGAGATTCCTCTAACAAATTTCGATCTAGCCATTAAAAATTCTTGGGTACTTCAGCAAAGTTGTAGAGGACGGCCGTAGCTTTCCAACAAGCCCAAGATCATCAAAATCCGTCCACAGGATTGTAAGATATCATAACGTTTCTCTAAAACTTTGATTTGAAACTGTAGCAAATCTACAACACAATAAGCCTCCAAACTTTGTGTGCTGGAAGATTACATTACCCTCTAGCTACGTTTCAAATTTCATTCACTTTGGAAGCGTATTTTCAAAGTTATGGCAAATTGAAATTTCAGCTCAACTTTGAACTATTGAATCTGGCTTGATCAGAGCCATCCGATTGTGCCCTCTACACGATCGGAAGTCCAAAGTAGCGCTGGACACATGTTTTGTCCGCCCATCCATGCAGCGGATCCCCAGAACATGTTTTTGTCAGATTCAATTAAAAATTCAAATTAATTTGTCATAACTTCTAAAATTCATAGAAAATCCATTTTGTCTCCAAATTTTGTGTTCTTGGGCTAGTTGGAAAGATATTTTAATGTAGTATTTATTAAAATTAAACTTAGGCTGATTTGATTTATGTATTGTGAGATATTTTTATTTGTTGGAATTTAGTTTTTTATGTTTTTCTCACAATCCAGTGGTCAAATAGATTCCAACTTTTGGAGAATGATTATTGGGTATGTTAGACATATTCAGTAATTTTCTTAGGGTCAGATACCTAACGGATTTCTATGATATGAATTTTTAAGTTAAAGGGTCCATTTTGGACCCTAAACTTTGAAAATTCATAACTCTTTAGATACTTAGTATTTTTCTATGAAATGTTTGTGATGTGCATGTATGTGTACCAGGGTTAGACACACCAAATTTCATGCCCATTTGAAAAGTAGGGACATTTAAGGAAAATAATTAAGAAAATGTCTAGAAAATTTAGAAAATTTTTAGGGAACTATACACACACCCAATAGGAGTGAAACTCAAACACATTAAACGTAATGACATTTGGAACCATAGGTTTAAATTTTATTGAGTTTGGAACTCATTAGGTTAGAAAATTATCTTTCTCACAATTCAGCCCATTTAAGGACTCAGAAAATTTAAAAACATATAATAAATCGAATTTTAATCCAAAAATTACAAATAATACCTTAAATTGTCCATAACTTTATTATCTACCTAAACGAAATAAAATCTATTTGACTGGACCTTCAATTTAACTTTAATTGAATTTCTAATAAAAAATAATAATTAATTAATTTAATTAATTAAAAATTATTTAAAAAATTCCAAATAATTTCCAAATTACTGGAAACACTCCCATGGGTCATACCTGACCTTTGAGAATGATTACATGCAGTTTGGAATGACTTTGGGTCAAAATAATCAAAACCTTCTTAATTAAGGAATTTTAAAATTCAAACAATTAAGAAAACTTTGAAAATTCATAACTAATTGTAAAAAATTCCAAATCAGTCAAAATCAATGGCTAATGACTCCAATTAAGATATAGTATTTTCTAAAAATATCAAATCACCAAAATTGGGTCAAAATAAAAAAGTCAACATTTTGGTTAACTCTAAGTCAAAATCGGGTTAAAACTTCTAAAAATCATAACTTTTGATATAAAACTCCAAATTGAATGTACCACATGTCTAACAACTCATAATTAGATATAGTAATTTTTTTAAAAATCTGATACACCTTAATTTCTCTCTAATTCTAAAAGTCAAATTTTGACCCTTTAGTTAGCATATCCGGATAATCCTTTAAAATCCACTAACCCTCTTAAATTCCAGAATCTTCTTAATAGGCTAATAAAATTCTCAACAAATCAATTAAAATCAGGAACCAACTCCTTTTTATATTAATCCACTCTTTTAATTCCAACCAATTTAAATCAACTTAATTAACCTTGATTGCTACTTGGTAACCCAGGCCTACGAGGCTATTAGCTTAGCACCAAGGAAGGTGGAATAAACTTCACGATTTTGATGTGAAACAAAGGTAGTAATCAATTAACTCTTAAAATATATTTAATCAAAATTCTTAATATATTAATATTTAAACATTAATCTAAATTCGCCTTTTAAGCCTTAAAAAACACAGAATTTTAGACAACTTTAACAAATCACCCACTTTAGGACCTACCCAAGCCACATGACCTTTTACACATACTTTAGATGATTTGTTAGGACAACCAACTCTAGATCTAGATTAGGCCAGTGTTTACTTTACTGCTATGTGCCAGATTTTTTGTAGTTTTCACTTCATGTTGTTGATAAAATTGCTTTGCTGTGTCTGCTTACTTTCTGCACTCAGTGGATAGTTGATGTATTTGGCGACAAGATTATCCCCAGGATAGGCACGATCTGGATGTTCACATAGTTTTATGCAGGTGGCCATGTTCATGCAGGGTAATAAAAAGGGGGCTAAGTTAATAAAAAAATTTAATTATTATAAATGCTTGCACAGGTACTTTAGGTGCTAAATCCCCCAAATAAAAAGAGCGTGGCCAGTGTGTTTTCTTCCTTTTCTGCTTATATATAACTACTTGAGAATAAATATATCTTGATTTATTAACTGCTTAGGATAACCTTGCAGGAGAGTCTAGAATTTTGATTTGATATAAATGTAATTTGTATAAGTGTCAAGTGTTGTGAAAGTGAAGTTTTGAATTGGGATGCATAGGTCCAAAGCTTGGACTCCCAAGAAAAAAAGGACACCCCTTAGGGGAGTAGCCCTTTTTTATTTGGAGATCCAAATTTGGATCATTTCTTTCCTACCCAAAGAGGAAAGAGTGGCCTTCCCCTCAAGGAATATGTCCTCTTATCCATTTGGGTAGCCTACTACAAAGAATTCAAGAGGCTTGAAGGAGATGAACCCGAAGGAGAACAAGATTGAAGACTTGAAGACAATGAGTATCCCATTCAAAATCACTTGCATCTCTACTAGGTTTAGAATCTGGATTGTTTTCAGTGGTGCCCGGCCACTTTACTTTCTATAAAATTTTGGTTTGTAATAACCAAGGTAACTTTGCATATGGACATTTATCAATTAATTCATTTATATTTGATGTGTTGAGATGATTGCCTTTAGGGTTGCCTGCTTTTCTTAGTTTTTTGGTGTTTGTATGCCAATTTTATTTTAGCCTGGATACGTAAGACTCGTAAGGGTGTGAAATTTTTATACTCGTAATCTTAAAAGTTTAAAATTTTAGTGAGTCTAAATAACATAGATAGATAACAAATTTAGGGAATTAGCCAGGGATAGACCCCGGGGTCGCATGCATATTTCTGCACTATTCTCTCCTTATTTTAGACCCTTCCCTGCCTACGGGTAGAGTTCGGATAGTCTGACCTATGAGGACGAGGTGCCAGACCTGGGAAGCCCAATTTTCTAAAAAATTATTTTTTAAGCCTATTTTTAAAATTTTAAGCATACTTGATTTGATGCTGTCAACTAGCATGCATTACATTAGAAACAAATTAAAATAGTTAAAAATTTAATTGCATTAGTCCTTAGCATTTTGTACCCAACATAAGTCAAATGGGCCAATTAGGGAAATCTCTAGATGTCGGCCCCAGCTCTCCAAAACTTTAAATAAAATATCCCTACCACTCTTTCATAAAAGATCGGACTCATCTCTTTTAAATCGACTATGTGGTTATCTGGCTCCCCAATTCAGGCCGGGGTAAGTCCAGACCTTGCACTGCATTAGTTAGGTTCGGACGACTGTGGTCAAGTGTCCAAATTAGATTTAAGATATGGGGCATATCCTTGATTATAAGACCCCAAATTTTGGGAATATAATCCCAAATTTCTAATAAAATATTTAACTTCAACTAAAAGCTTCTTTTCAATCCCAAAACATAAAGCCCAACACTTAGATTAAGTTGGGACACTTCTGGATAATTTTGGAATCTCAAAGTGTCCCCTACCACTCTTCCCTTGACTCTGTTAATAACTGCTTAACTTTGATCCATTTTCACTTGAATTTCTATAATTCCTCTCTTCTTGGTATCACTCCTAGAAAATCTAACAAAATATCATCACTATTTTAATCGAGAGTTTTCATAGGGGACGTTGTTTGCCTATGATGTAATTAACTACGAGGGCTTGCGCTCATAGGAGATTTGGAACCACACATTCACATGATTTCAAAATTGATTTTCTAAAAATTTTATTGGTTTTCTTTGGGTAAAGTTAAAAGATGATTGTTGTTGTCGCATTCGAAGGATTATCGTTGAATAGTGTTATCTTCCTTTGGGGAGATACATTCTTCTTCGATAAGGTTTTGGATGAGAACACGATGATCACACTTCTTGAATATCATAGCTGGATATTGACTCGAACTTAATCTTGGTCTTCCAGGGCCATGCATAGTTCTCTTGAAAATCTAGTTACGATATTCAAGATGAATTTCACAATTCTAAGTCTGAACACCGTTAAAAAATTATATTTTCACTTTTCGAGATGATATACACTCTTTTAATAGGTTGGTTCGACTTTAAAATTAGAATCTAACTTTAATTTTAAAATTCCCAAATGAAACTAATAATTTTCAAAAACCCTATTTTCAAAATTCCACCAAAAAAAAATGGCACACCCGGTGGGACAAATCTCTCTCTCCATCTTTAATAGTGTTGAATTTTTGTTTCATCGGTAGTCTTAACTACCTTTCTTTCATTGGTCCCTCTACTCATTTCTTTCTTGGGTGCATTGGCCAACATTTAAAAGAAAAGACCTATCAAACAAAGAGGTGAGTGAGGAAACCTTTATCCAAGTCGGGCTTTAACATTTTTCCTCCAAGTTAATTGGTAGAGTAAAAGGGTCAAGTCAAATTCTTTAAGATCTTCGTAAATGTTGCAAGCTTGCATATTCCATTAAATCTTGAGTATGCTACGTTTCACATTCTATGGAAGACCCTTCCGTCTCCAAATCAAAATTCAACTCTCCCTCAAACAACTCCAGGCTTTGACATTTTTGCCCCTAAGTTAATTGGTGGAGCGAAAGGGTCAAGCCATACCTTAAGATCTTCATGTCAATTTTGTAAACCTGCATATTCGAATGAAATTCAATATGTTGAGTTTCATAATTTGAAGAAGATCTGTTATTTTCAATCCAAAAATTCAAATCTTCTCAATCAAATGTAGGCTTTGACATTTCACCCCAAGTCGATTAGTGGAATGATAGAGTTAAGCCCAATCCTAGCAATTTTTCACGTCAATTTTGTAAACTTGCATGATAAAAAAAATTAACATATTGAGTTTCAAAAATTAAAGAAAATCCATTTAATTTCAACATTAAGTTCAAATTTTCTCAACAAAATCTAAGCTTTGACATTTCATCCCAAGTTAGTTGGTGGAATGAGAGAGTCAAGTCCAACTCTTGAGATTTTCTTATCAATTTTGTGAACCTTCATGTTGAGTGAAAACTTAATATTTTGAGTTCCAAAATTTGAATAAAATCAATAGATTTCAATATTCCAATTCCATTTCAAAATCAATTGATTTAAATCACCTTTCCTTAATTCAAGGAAATCAAATGTACTCAAAAGGCTAGAAAGATTGCTAAATTAGAAGCCTTAAGAGTAAGTCAAATGTGAGGCTAATGGAGGATTCATTGCTCCTCTCACATACCCCCCTCTTTGGTGGAAGCCACTCCCACCCTCTTCCTCATACTCAAGGAAGGGAGGTTGTGAGAATGATAGCGTGATATCCACTTTGCCCTTTTGACTATTGCACATAAAAGATCTACCAAATCTAAATTGAGCAATCAACAATAATATACTATAGGCCCCTAGTTGATGGTTATGACCCATCCACTCTATTAGATGAAGTTTGGTCACATTACTACACGTGCCCCACTATATCATCTATAGAGGAGGAGATGCAGAAACCGCTCGGGGTGCCACTCTCATAATTGCTAGATCACTAGAAATTAGGGAGGAGAAAAATAATGGATCTGAGATCTTATTAGATAGTGACACCATTTGAATTTAACTTCTAAAAGGGGTCCTATCGTGATAGATCCATAGATTGAGATGATGCATCACTAGTTAGGGGTAGTGCAGACCCCACAATAATCTCTTTCTTTTAAGAGATTTTGGAATATAATTTACATTGATAGGGTCTTGCCATCTAGACTTGCTATTTTGAAGGAAATCATATTATTTCTCAAGTGTAATGGGTCAGAATTTTCAAGATAGTTTATCCATATTTTTAATAAAAAATAACCTCTACTTTAAATCAAAAATAGGAGAGAGTTGTGGTTGACTCCACTAGATCTTTAAAGGGTCTTCCCTCCCACCACTTTTGCAGGTCAATTTGATTTTTGAATTGAAATTTGTATCAAACTTAAGTTGATTTTTGAAATGAAAATCTTCTCAGTCTTCTCGCAACTTTCTATCTTATAGGATTCTCTTGCATGTTCTAAATCTATTCAATGATTTTCTAAGTCAAGTTAATATTTTCTTATCAAAAGATTGGGTCCAATTTGGGGATTATTCTTCCTTGGATAAGAGAATGAATTTCCTTCTCTTATACTTGAGATATAATCCTAGATTAAAAAAAAAAAGAGCAATCATGTTAAGATTTTGAAGAAAGTGAAGCCTCTTGTTAAAAAAAAAAAAAATTCAAAGGATGCACAAAGTGCATTAAAAAAATTCAAAATCAAAAGAAGCGTAAAGTGAGCCAAAGAAATAAAAAGGTGTGCAACACGTCACAAAAAAAAGTGAAAGAGGCTTCCTTCTTTTCAAATCCTTAAATCTCAAAGAGCCCGATCATATTTAATAGCTTGACTTTGAAAAATCTTGAATATTGATTTATTGTCCTGCATAGACAGTTCATTAGATAGATAATTCTATGCAAGAGAATTGAAAAGATTAAATTTCTCTATCCAACTTAAACCCTTTTGAAATTGATTTTAATTCAAAATTTTTATAAGGGAGAACCTAGTTCAATTTCTATGAAATTTGATCTAGGTCAACAAAATTCAAAACCTTAACTCTTTTCGGGTCAATTAGAGTCACTCTACTTCTCACTATACTTTTAAATTTGTTCCCACTTATCGTTCTGACAGGGTCCAAATGATTAAGAGGAAATTTTCAATAACAAGAATGAATATTCTATTCTTGATAAGAATTCAAATCCCATTCATGAGAGATATATGTGAATCCTTAAACATAGGCATCATTCCTTTTAAGATCTACTCTTTATAATAACACTCTATGCTGGGTCCAAGATTGTTCTCACATAGAGGTGTGTTTTACATCACTGGAAATTACTTTTCAAAATTGAGTCACAACTGAGTAGAGTGCCCAACTTTGATTAGAAGAGCTCGAAGGCCTTGAAGAGAGTTGTTTTGAACACAATAAAATTTGAAATTACATAAGTCACGTATGATTCAAGCTCGTTATAAATTGTGTCACCTTAGGACTTTCCAAGTAGGAGACTTGGCTATATTCCTTTGGAGACCAATTTTAGTCCACCATAAGATCAATGTAAGCTTTGAATCAATGTTGACTGGATCGTCCACCTTAGAGATGATCTATAAGGAAGGTTCATGGTAATTGATTAATTTTGAAGATACCACCAGATGCTTCCTTTCACTTGGGTGGTTCTTTAAGAAGTATCATGCCTAATGAGGATCAAATTAAACATTAATTTTACCCCTTCAAATTCAAAGAAATCAAATCAAATTCAAAATCATCAATCATTATTTTCAATTCTCTTTTTCTTAAGGTTAGATCATTCCTTCCCTTCGTATTAGATCCACTAGTTATAGAGTACGCCCTTCGTGGCACTATCCTAGTTTGCCAATTCAAGTCCTCTGTGTGGAGCAAGTTTCCTCCCCATATGACTATCCCAGTTAATTTATCTACTAGGAGTAAGTCTTCTATCAGCATCCTATAGACCTAAGGTTGGGTGATGCCCTTCCTTAGACCCAAGGCTAGGTATTCCCTACCTTGGTTTCCCAGTTAATTTGTCAATTAAGAGTAAGTCTTCTATCAGCATCCTATTGACCTAAGGTTGGGTGATGCCCTTCCTTAGACCCAAGGTTAGGTATTCTCTACCTTGGTTTCCTAGTTAATCCGTCTACTAGGAGTAAGCCTTCTATCAGCATCCTGTAGACCTAAGGTTGGGTGATGCCCTTCCTTAGACCCAAGGACAGGTATTCCCTACCTTGGTTTCCCAGTTAATCTGTCTACTAGGAGTAAGACTTCTATCAGCATCCTGTAGACCTAAGGTTGGGTGATGCCCTTCCTTAGACCCAAGGCTAGGTATTCCCTACCTTGGTTTTCCAGTTAATCTGCCTATTAGGAATAAGTCTTCTATCAGCATCCTATAGGCCTAAGGTTGGGTGATGCCCTTCCTTAGACCCAAGGTTAGGTACTCCCTACCTTAGTTTCTCAGTTGAATTATCCATTTGGAGTAAGTCTTCTATTAGCATCCTATTAACCTAAGGTTGGGTGATGCCCTTCCTTAGACCCAAGGCTAGGTATTCCCTATCTTGGTTTCCCAGTTAATCTTTCTTTTACGAATAAGTCTTTTATCAGCATCCTATAGACCTAAGGTTGGGAGATGCTCTTCCTTAGACCCAAGGTTAGGTAATCCCTACCTTGGTTTTCCAGTTATCTTGTCTATTAGGTGTAAGCCTTTTATCAGCATCCTATAGACATAAGGTTGGGTGATGCCCTCCCTTATACTCTTAAAATTTCATTCAAAATTTTCATTCGGTCAACGCCAATGGGTGCAACAGAAGTTCCTTCTACTACACACATTGGGGGTCCATTTGTTGACCTCATTTTTGTATGAGGTCACTCTTGATTCCTTTCTGAGTCCTAGATCCTAGGATCTTCCTAGCTCCTAGCCCTTAGGCCCAGTCCAGATCTTAAATTCAATCCAAACCCAAAAACCTTAGGCTAAAGACTTAGGTCCTAAAGCCCCTTTTAGGTGATTTTTCCATCACCTTGAAATCTTGTCAATTGGCATCTAATTCAGAGTCTGTCAATTCTATATTGATGCGACATACCTATAGGGCCAACCCTCCAAATTTGAACTCATTTGGAGGACTTTAACACCAAAAACTAAATCCAATTTCAAAGATTCCAAAACCTTCAAATATTTACAGTTCATGCCACTAGGCCTTTCACCTAGTGGAATTTGACTCTGGAGCCCCCCTCCAAATCCTTTCATCACTCTCAGGATCTTGGTATTGAATTTTTAAGCAATAATTCACATCTTTCTAGAATCAATTTGACCTAGAATTAACTTGAGGTCAAAATGACCAAAATGCCCTTAAAGGGAGATTTTTGGATTCTTGGCTTAAACTCATCTTGATTTAACTATCAATCTTTGAAATCTTCTCAAAATGTTTTCAAATAATTTTTTAGACTTATTGGACCCAATTCCAAATGTTGGGTCAACTTGGTTGACCAAGTCAACCTATATCGACCAAGGTACCCTTTAAAGTTTTAAATGGGTTATTCCAACCCATTTGATCAAATCAAATCCCTCAAGCTCTTAAACTCATCTCAAAAGTTGAGTCCTCTCTAAACTCATTCAAATAGCTCTTAAGACTACTCCAACCAATTAGCATGAATATTTGATTATCACCTCATTAATCAAAGGCAAAGTTGATTGATCAAAGTAGTCAACAAAGTTAAATTATAAGCTTATATGGTGTGGCTTTGCCACCTTGGGAAGTCAAAACCACATAATAATCCAAAATCTCATTCATTTGGCGGGTTGAGGAGGTTACTTGGAAGCAGCCTATAGGTTATCCATATCCTTAATCAAGGCAAAAATTCATAAAAAGGGATGGAATTTTCTCACTCTTGACACAAGGCTTTGTCTTCACTCCCTATCCTCCAAAATCTTTAATTCCAGCTGCCAACAACTTTCTGCAATGCATAATCTAACCTCTCCATCTTTAAATAAGTCTTCTCCAGCCATGAGAGGGGTGTTGCTTGAGCTAGAAACCCAAAACTAAGAAGAGAGAGAGAGAAAGAGAGAGAAAATGATATTCCTCTAGCAGATTTCGATCTAGCAGTTAAAAATTCTTGGGTCCTTCAGCAAAGTTGTAGAGGACGTCCGTAGCTTTCCAACAAGCCCAAGATCATCAAAATCCGTCCACAGGATTGTATGATGTCACAACTTTTCTCTAAAACTTTGATTTGAAACTACAACAAATCTACAACACATTTAGCCTCCAAACTTTGTGTTCTGGAAGATTACATTACCCTCTAGCCTCAAATTTCATGCAATTTGGATGAGTATTTTAAAAGTTATGGTTAATTGAAATTTCAGCTCAACTTTGAACTATTGAATCTGGCTTGATCAGAGCCATCCGATTGTGCCCTCTACACGATCGGAAGTCCAAAGCAGCGCTGGATACATGTTTTGTCTGCCCATCCATGCAGCGGATCCCCAGAACATGTTTTAGTAATATTCAATTAAAAATTCAAATTAAATTGTCAGAACTTCTAAAATTTATAGAAAATCCATTTTGTCACCAAATTTTGTGTTCCTGGGCTCGTTGGAAAGATATTTTAATGTAGTATTTATTAAAATTAAACTTAGGCTGATTCAATTTCTATATTGTGATATATTCTTATTTGTTGGAATTTAGTTTTTTATGTTTTTCTTACAATCCAGTGGTCAAATGGAGTACAACTTTTGGTGAATGATTAATTGGTATGTTAAATATATTCAGTAATTTTCTTAGGGTCAGATACCTAACGAATTTCTATGATATGAATTTTTAAGTTGAAGGGTCCATTTTGGACCCTAAACTTTGAAAATTCATAACTCTTTAGATACTTAGTATTTTTCTGTGAAATTTTTGTGATGTGCATGTATATGTACCAAGGTTAGACACACCAAATTTCATGCCCATTTGAATAGAAGGGACACTTAAGGAAAATAATTAAGGAAATGTCTAGAAAATTTCTAGGGAACTATACACACACCCAATAAGGGTGAAACTCAAACACATTACACTTAGTGACATTTGGAACCATTGGTTTAAATTTTACTGAGTTTGGAGCTCATTAGGTTAGAAAATTATATTTCTCACAATTCAGTCCATTTAAGGACTCGGAAAATTTAAAAAATTATAATAAATCAAATTTTAATCCAAAAATTACTAATAATACCTTAAATTGTACATAACATAATTATCTACCTAAACGAAATATAATCTATTTGATTGGACCGTCAATTTAACATTAATTGAATTTCTAATAAAAATAATAATTAATTAATTTAATTAATTAAAAATTATTTAAAAAATTCCAAATAATTTCCAAATTACTGGAAATGCTCGCATGGGTCCTACCTGACCTTTGGGAATGATTACATGCAGTTTGGAATGAGTTTGGGTCAAAATAATCAAAAAGTTCTTAATTAAGGAATTTTAAAATTTAAATAATTAAGAAAACTTTGAAAATTCATAACTAATTGTAGAAAATTCCAAATCAGTCAAAATCAATGTCTAATGACTCAAATTAAGATCTAGTATTTTCTAAAAATATCAAATCACCAAAATCGGGTCAAAATAAATAAGTCAACATTTTGGTCAACTCTAAGTCAAAATCGAGTTAAAACTTTTAAAAATCATAACTTTTGATAGAAAACTCTAAATTGAATGTACCACCTGTCTAACAACTCATAATTAGATCAAGTATTTTTTTTTTAAAATTTGATACCCCTTAATTTTTCTCTAATTCTAAAAGTCAAATTTTGACCCTTTAGTTAGCATATCCGGATAATCCTTTAAAATCCACTAACCTCTTAAAATCCAGAATCTTCTTAATAGGCTAATAAAATTCTCAACAAATCCATTAAAATTAGGAACCAACTCCTTTTTATATTAATCCACTCTTTTAATTCCAACCAATTTAAATCAACTTAATTAACCCTGATTGCTACTAGGTAACCCAGGCCTACGAGGTAATTAGCTTAGCCCCAAGGAAGGTGGAATAAACTTCACGGCCTCGGTATGAAACAAAGGTAGTAATCAATTAACTCTTAAAATATATTTAATCAAAATTCTTAATATATTAATATTTAAACATTAATCTAAATTCGCCTTTTAAGCCATAAAAAACCCAGAATTTTAGACAACTTTAACAAATCACCCGCTTTAGGACTTACCCCAGCCACACGACCTTTTACACACACTTTAGATGGTTTGCTAGGACAACCAACTCTAGATCTAGATTAGGCCGGTGTTTACTTTACTGCTTTGTGCCAAATTTTTCGTAGTTTTCACTGCATGTTGTGGATAAAATTGCTTTGCTGTGTCTGCTTACTTTTTTGCACTCTGTGGATAGTTGATGTATTTGGTGACTAGATTACCCCTAAGATAGGCACGATCTAGAAGTTCACATAGTTTTATACAGGTGGACACGTTCATGCAGGGTAATAAAAAGGGGGCTAAGTTAATAAAAAAAATTAATTATTATAAATGCTTGCACATGTACTTTAGCTGCTAAATCCCCAAAATAAAAAGAGTGCGGCCATTGTGTTTAATTTCTTTTCTTCATATATATAACTGCTTGAGAATAAATATATCTTGATTTATTAACTACTTAGGATAACCTTGTAGGAGAGTTTAGAATTTTGATTTGATATAAATGTAATTTGTATAAATGTCAAGTGTTGTGAAAGTGAAGTTTTGAATTGGGATACATAGGTCCAAAGATTGGACTCCAAAGAAAAAAAGGACACCCCTTAGGGGAGTAGCCCTTTTTTATTTGGAGATCCAAATTTGGATCATTTCTTTCCTACCCAAAGAGGAAAGAGTGGCCTTCCCCTTAAGGAAAGTGTCCTCTTATCTATTTGGGTTGCCTACTACGAAGAAATTCAAGAAGCCTGAAGGAGATCAACCCGAAGGAGAACAAGATTGAAGACTTGAAGAAAATGAGTATCCCATTCAAAACCACTTCCATCTCTATTAGGTTTAAAATCTGGGTTGATGTTAATCGTGCCCGGCCACTTTACTTTCTACAAAATTCTGGTTTGTAATAAGCAAGGCGACTTTACCTATGGATATTTATTAATTAATTCATTTATATTTGATGTGTTGAGATGATTTTTTTAGGGTTGCCTGTTTTTCTTAGTTTTTTGGCGTTTGTATGCTGATTTTATTTTCGCCTGGATACGTAAGACTCGTGAGTGTGTGAAAAATTTTATACTCGTAATCTTAAATATTTAAAATTTTAGTGAGTCTAAATAACCTAAAAAGATAATAAATTTAGATAATTAGCCGGGGATAGACCCCGGGGTCGCATGCATATTTCTACACTACTCTCTCCTTGTTTTAGACCCTTCCCCGCCTACGGGTAGAGTCCGAATAGTCTGACCAATGAGGACGAGGTGTTGGACCTGGGGAAGCCCAGTCTTCTAAAAATTATTTTTTAAGCCTATTTTTAAAATTTCAAGCATACTTGATTTGAAGCTGTCAACTAGCATGCATTGCATTAGAAACAAATTAAAAGAGTCAAAATTTTAATTGCATTAGTCCTTAGCATTTTGTACCCAACATAAGTCAAAGGGGACAATTAGGGAAATCTTTAGATGTCGGCCCCAGCTCTCCAAAACTTTAAATAAAATGTCCCTACCACTCTTTCATAAAAGATCAGACTCATCTCTTTTAAATTGACTATGTGGTTAGCTGGCTTCCCAATCCAGGCCGGGGTAAGTCCAGACCTTGCACTACATTAGTTAGGTTAGGACGATTGTGGTCAAGTGTCCAAATTAGATTTAAGATCTGGGGCATATCCTTGATTGTAAGACCCCAAATTTTGGGAATATTCTAATAAAATATTTAACTTCAACTAAAAGCTTCATTTCAATCCCAAAACGTAAAGCCCAACACTTAGATTAAGTTGGGACACTTCCGGATGATTGTGGAATCTCAAACTGTCCCCTACCCCTCTTCCCTTGACTCTGTTAATAACTGCTCAACTTTGATCCATTCCCTCTTGAATTTCTATAATTCCTCTCTTCTTGGTATCACTCCTAGAAAATCTAACAAAATATCGTCACTATTTTAATCGAGAGTTTTCATAGGGGTCGTTGTTTGCCTATGATGTAATTAACTACGAGGGCTTGCACTCGTAGGAGATTTGGAACCACACATTCACTTGATTTCAAAATTGATTTTCTAAAAATTTTATTGGTTTTCTTTGGGTAAAATTAAAAGATGATTGTTGTTGTCGCATTCGAAGGATTATCGTTGAATAGTGTTATCTTCCTTTGGGGAGATACATTCTTCTTCGATAAGGTTTTGGATGAGAACACGACGATCACACTTCTTGAATATCATAGCTGGATATTGAATCGAACTTAATCTTGGTCTTTCAGGGCCATGCGTAGTTCTCTTTAAAATCTAGTTACGATATTCAAGATGAATTTCACAATTCTAAGTCTGAACACCGTTAGAAATTTGTATTTTCACCTTTCGAGATGATATACACTCTTTTAATAGGTTGGTTCGTCTTTAGAATTAGAATCTAACTTTAATTTTAAAATTCCCAAAGGAAACTAATATTTTTCAAAAACCCTGTTTTCAAAATTCCACCAACAGCTATGCCCAAGTTTGTGGCCTATGACTTTAACAAGATCCTCAAGGATGCTACTAGCAAAGTCAATTCCTAGGGCCAACCTCACTTGTCACTTGCCGACAAGACCACGTTGACTAAAACCTCCATCCTAGCCATTCCGATTTATGTTCTTTACATCACATTACTGCCCAAGAAAATTCTTACCACTGTTGAACAAATTGCCCACCATTTCTTATGGTAGAAGTATCAATAGCACTATGGAATGTATTATGTGTCATGGAGCGACTTATATCAACCAAGGAGACTTGGCTTGTTGGGGCTCCACTCTAGTAGGAAATGGGAGGGCCCCTTCATACCATAGTTCTGTCGGACCTTCTTGTTAATCCCACCTCCCTTTTAAATTATAACTTAATCACCAAATATGGGAAAGACTTATGGAAGAGCAATGTTGGTTGTGGAGCCTCTAACTCTTGGATGGTTATGTTGGATGAGGCTTAGGCTTTATGACCTATCTTAAGATGGCGTATTAGGGATTACAAGCTGGTCGACGCCCTCAATCATAACTGGATCCTCAACCGAGTGATTTTCTGAGGGACAACCTTTGTGGATATTGAACTCGCTTATAATGCTAAGGTTGTTGAATTCATTGATGATAACGTATAATGGAATTTCAAAAAGTTGAAGCCTTGCTTTAGATAATTATTGCTCTAAAGGATTATGGATATCAAATTTAAAAATTATTTAAATTGTTATCAACACAAGTTTATTCATTCCAAGTTGAGCGTGATGATTACTTCCATGGCTTACTTGGAGCAAATTCAGGGGTAGAAGTACCAGTTAGACTAGTTTGTGGAGTTCAAAATGCACCAGAGGGAGGCCTTTTTCTAGTAGATAGTTCTCTACCAAGCTATTTTGACTAATTGTTAGGTACTTAGGCGGGGGCTGGCTGACTCAAATCTCATCCATGGGGGTGTGATGAACTGAAAACCATAGAGCATTACCTAATTTGTTGCTATAATTTAAGGCAATTTATGGCCAATCTTATTTAGTTTGGCTTTTCTCTCCCCACTTTCGAGACCATAGAGGGCCTTCTTTAGATTCTCGATGAGCTAAAAAGTATCAACCCCAGCTTGGGCCACCTCTGGTGCTATGTCATTCACCAAATTTGGAGTGCCCAAAAAGCTTTGAAGCATGGTCGGCCATATGCCATGACAAATATTATAGTCACAACTTTTCTTTCCTTATTGCCACACTCACCCATGATGCCAGTTCTCGAGTAATGGGGTACTAACCATCCCTTGCGGATGCCTCTTCATAAGCAATGATGCCTCTTATAGGTTGGCCGAAGATCAACTTTGATGCCTGGTTGTAACCGTCCAATCATGCTGGCCCTGGTGTTGTGTTCTGTGACCACTTGGGGATTTTCATTATTGCAATTGGAAAGAAGATTGAGCATTGAGACATCACAAATGCTAAAATTTCTACTACACTTTCCATTAAAGAGGCCCACTTCCATGGATGTATAAAATGGATGGTAATATAATTGAGGGAGATTGTGTCAAAGTCATTAATTAGCTTCAAGATCTATTAAAACAAAAGCACCACCTCTATTATATTAATACAGAGCTTTATTTATCCTTTCTTGGGGATTTCAAGAAACTCCATTTCACTACATTATGCGCCTCAGCAACATGGTGGCTAATTTTTTCGCACATTTTGCTCTTTTTGGGGACTTTTTTTGGAGTAATATAGAAGATAACAACATTCCCTCAAATTTTGTTAGTATGTTTAGGGATGATAGTGATATAATTACTCTTACATGGTTGATGTTTTGTACATTCTCTTTTACTTTTCAATTAATGTAATTGCAATATTCAAGGAACCCAAAAACTTTGGGAGATTCTTAGTTTTCTCTTTTTTCATTCTCTCTCTAGAGTTCTTTCAAGAGTGAGAAGCTCTAAGGATGGCGGTGGCTAACCGAGGTCACCTCCTCGTGATGGGGGGTGGAAATATTGCATCTTGTTGTGGTGATGTTGAGAGACGGCGTTTAAGTGCGAGTACTAGCTATGGGAAGAAGGAAAGCTAGGTCTGATCGCCAGTTAAGAGTGGCTCAGGCATGTCCAAAGGCAAGGCTTATGATGGGGTGAAGGAGCTCTACTGTGGATGGAGATAGCTTGGGTGAGGATAAGTCTTCAAAGTTTGTAGGTGGTGGAAGCATGTTGGCAGCTAAGAATGAAGGGACAGTTTCTAAGGGTGGTGGTGACAGAGCTGCTGTGTCGGGTCCCAACTTATAAGGAGATGCTAATACGGCTCAGGGGTAAATGTTGATCATAACTTGAAGTGTACAGATGACTCAGCTGCTATGGACATTGAGAAAATGGTGGTAAAGGCTTTCCTGAGTAGTGGCAAGCTACCTACGGGTACATGGCGGAGAGTGGAGCTAGAGGGATGGCGCAACAAGATACAAGGGTTAGTATGTCATTCCCTACTGAGTGTGCACCCAAGGTGACAAATATTGACACAGAGATGTAGGGGGACAATCTTGTTAGTGGTGTAGTTGGTGTCCCTATTATAGGTGTGAACAGACATTTACTGGGTTATGTAGTTGGGTAGGATAGGCAATACGACATAAAAGGTGTTGGGGAATTGCCTTCTCTAGCTATGGGGTTGATCGAGGTAAGCATAGTACTATTTTTGGCTTGGGTGGGAAGAGCATGCCCCCACCATGAAAAACAATTGCATGGAAGAGGCGGAGTCATAAATGAATATTTGAAGTTGAGGACCTTCCTTCCTTTTATAAGGATGAGGTCACCGTTGACATATGCATGGATGTTGTGCGAAGCAAATTTCATTGATTGGATTGTGCTGTTGTGGGCAGGATACTGGGCAATATACTACCATTGTTTGTTTTGAATTATGAGGTTCAAGGTCAGTGGGGGAGATTTGGGGAATTTCAACTCACGACTATGGGGCAAGACTTTTTTGTTTCTATTTTGTCACCATGGAGGCCCATGATGTTGTTCTCTATGGAGGACCTTTGTTCTTTGGTGGGAATATTATGGGGTTTGATAGATGGATGCACCAATTTTCACCAGATTCATAATCAGCCTATCCTCCCTCATCTGGATCTGGTTTCACAATCTAGCTTTTCAATACTAGGACACAAAGAATATAGCTAAGATTGCTTCAGTGATTGGACCTCCGCTGTGGATAGATGCCAAAAGTGGTGCCTGGGGCTACATGGAGTTTGTACGAGTTTGTGTTTGATTTGACTTAGCAAGGTTGCACCAAATGGGGGTGTGGGTCAATGGTTTGAATGGGAGATTCAATTAAAGAGTCAAGTATGAGGGCTTTACCCTGTCTAGTTTTAACTGTGGAAGGATTGGTCATAGGAGGGACCAATACCTAGAATGGACTACTCCTACGATCCCTTCTCTGTCTGATGGGATGGAAAAGCCTATTAGAAGTATGGAGGACCTGGGGGATAGCTCACTATCATGCAATTTCAGGGGGAAACAGTAAGGGCATATAGAACATCTTTTGGGTGATGTTTTACCTACTGGGTATCCCAAATCTATTGGTGCCAGTAGTGGCAAGAGTGGTCATATTCTTCCTTAGGGCAAGGTGAAGAAGCTAATGGAAAGCTCTAATGGGAGTCCTATGAGATGGATGTAAAATAATAGCAGGAATATAGAGGGATAATATGATGATGCATCCTTTAGACCCTAAAATCTAGTCCCACCCAAGAGAAGTTGGGGTAACAAAAAGCAACCCAAGGCCTTGGCTAGTTCAACATTCAAAAAAATTGTGGCCACCTCTCCACATGTCAACTTAGCAGTTGTTAAATAACCTCTTGTAATTAGGAAGAAGGAGAATTTTAATCCCATATTTAAAGAGAAGAGGATGAGGATCAGTCAGCCCCAATTATTCACCGCTGGGGTAAAAATTCCAAAATTTCAAGCCTACGTTTAAACAATCTGGGCTTCTTATCTAACAGCATAGAGAATGGTTTCGGAGAAGTGGAGAGTCAATGACAGTTGAAATTAGCCTTGTAAACTTTAGAAGAAATGACAACGTTACCTTAAAGCCTTATTCTTTTGGAGCAAAAATCAAAACATGAATCTTAATAGAGATAAAAAAAGTCTTGAGATGGATATCAAAGCTTTAAACACATTGAATGTTCTATTGAAGGTATAAGTGAGGAGCAGGATGAATTGCTTAAATTTAAAGTGTAGAAGTTGAATGGTACACTTACAAGAATAGTGGGACGGTGGAAGCAATGTGCCAAGGTTAAATGGATGGAAAATGGTGATTGTAAACCCTTTTTTTTCATTCTGTTGCATCTGCACAAAGAAGGACTAACTGGATAAGTGAACTGAAGCGTCCGGATGGCACTACTACTCTGGACAATAATGCTATTCCAGGCATTTTTTTGGATTTCTTCAAGAAAAAATGGATGGAACATTCAATTCAGATTAGAAGTGTAACATGCATGGATGCTCAGCAAAACTGTATTATCCAATTTGCAAGCATCTAATATCATATGGTATTTGAGGAGGAAATTTGGAATGTTGTTGATTCATTGGGGCAGAATAGGTCTCATGGATAGGATGGGTTGACTACTTCATTCTTTAAAAATTTTGGTAGATCTTTAGTAAGCAAGTTATTGATGCTTATTTGGAGTTCTTTTATATGGAACTAATGGCTGATGACTAGAAAAATTCAATTGTTGTTCTCATGCACAAGATGAAAAGCTAAGACCATCCTGCTAAATTTGGACCGTCCAGTCTAAGTCAAACAATTTATAGGATTGTTGCTAAATTCTTAGTTAATAGACTTAAAGGAATCCTTCCCTATTGAATTTTTTGGAGCAAGTTTCTTTTGTGCCAGAGCGCTCTATCTGTATCCATTATTTGTTGGGATATGATGTGATCAACAAGTTTAGGACATTAATATCAGTTAATGGTTTTTTGGCCCTTAAGGTAGACATGGAGCAAGCTTACGATATGATGAATTAGAAAAAACTTGAAATTATCTTTTAGCATATTGGTTTTTTGAGTTGATTATGTAATTGGATTTTAAGTTGTATTCATGCTCCCAGATTTTCATTTCTTATTAATGGTCAGATGACAAAGTGGACCAAGGCGGAGTGTGGATTTTATCAAAGATGTCCACTTTTACCATGTTTATTTATCTTGTGCTGAAAACTTTTATCCTCCAACTTGCATTAGAATATTTTTTTATCTCAACATCCAAATATATCTGGGTGGACCTCATGTCTCCCACTTATTAGATGCTGACAAAATCTTCATATTTGAAGGTGCATCAGTCCTTAATACTTAGAAGGTTCTATCAGACATAAATTATTATTTCATTTGGGTTGGACAGAGAATTTATGAAAGAAAGTTTATGACTATACACAATATGCTTTCTCCTTGGTGGAAGAGAAATATGAAGTCTAAGTTGACATGTTTTCATAAGGTGGAAGAAATTGACTATTTTGTAATCAAGCTAACTTTGAAAAAGCTGGTAATGAAATACTTCAATTCACTTATTTAGAAGGTTTGAGGTAGTACTTTAAGTTCGGAGAACATATATTTGTAATGTTGGGAGAATCATGCTAATTAATGCTTCACTTCTTCCCCTGTTAATGTATATTATGACACACACTTTGGTGCGTCAAGGTGTGTTATAGAAGATTGAGAAAATTAGTAGAAGCTTCCTTTGGGATAATAGTTCAGTGCAATGAGGCCTTCATTATGATACTAGGGATGTTATTTATAAACTAAAAAGAGTTGGATGACTAGCTTTTCATATCAGCTCTAAACGGATAGGTCTATGATGGTCTGGGATTTTTTTCTCCAATCTAGATGGTTTGTTGTATCAATACTTAAGGCATAAATATGGAGATTATCCTTGGGAACAAGATCAAGGATGTAGAGACTCTTTGGGGTAGAGAATCATTTGTGAAGGTGCTGACAGACTTTTAAAAAGTGTTAGATGAAAAGTTCAATATGGGAAAAATATGGATTTTATTTATCATGCATGGATTATGGATCATCCTATCTTGGAATGGCCTACCTTTTGTAATATTGAAGTTATTGAAAATCCAACGGTGGTAGATTTTCTTTTGGATGATAGAACCTATAACAAGATCAAGTTAGAGCTTTGTTTTTGAAAATTTATGGCAAATTCTATTTATGAAAATCCAATTGTTGTTAGTCTTTGGGTTGATTTGGTTAAACTCATTAAGAGCCAATTAATTTCCATGATTGTTGTAGTTTCTTAGAATCAACAATTTAGGGATTAGGAGGATACAATTTACAGCATTTATAGATTAAAATTAAGGCATTAGGAAATTTTTTTTTTAGGAGAGTGTATAGAGGAATCGTTCAAACAAAACATTGGATGTCTCTGCATGGATTGTAGGAGGATCTCAATTGCCTAGCCGTTAGTATAGAAGTTGAAGACATAAATCATGTTATAGTTTGGTGGAAGCAGTTACATGAAACATTAGACATTTTGGGTAAATGGGACTTTTTTATCGCAAGATTTAGTAGCCTCCGAGAACAACATGATGCGTTGATAAAGGAAGTAAACAATTTCAAAATCTGGTCTTTAATATAATGTTACACGACTTATCAGTGTTGGAGAATGAAAAATGCTTTAAAGCATGGTAGATCAGCATGCAGTCCAACGGTTATGGAAATAAGTATTTTAGAAGCTTTAAACTAGGATCTGTTTTCTAATCTGTTGGAGCACTGGGATTCTTTTCAATCATGTGAATTATTTTCTTATAGATCTTGGAATCGCCCCTCCGAATTTGCTAAAGATCAATATTGATGGAGCACTACTTAGATCAAATGCTGGAGGAGTGTGCTTAGTGATCTGTGATAGTTAGGGAAGGCTTTTTTTTTCGCTAGAAGGAATGTAATACATTGGGATAGTACACATGTGGAACTAATGGCTATGCTTCTTATTAATAGTATTTTGCTTTATTGGATGTTTAATGCAACTATGGTGATAATAGAAGGGGATAATGCTAGCATTATTTGTTATATGCATCAATTTAAAGATAAAGAAAATTTGATGCTTCGGCCAAAGGAAAGTGAAAATTTTATTTGGATAAAGCTCTTTCATAAATTACTTTTTGTTCATACTTAAAGAATTTTTAATATGGTTGTTCACTTCTATGCCCAAAGGTAAATAGATAGTTCTTTTACTTAACACATAGGAGATAGTAATAATTTGTGTATCCCTTAAGAACTACTGTTTATTCTTTAGGAGGATAGTAATTTTCTTTCTTCAGTGCAGTGGCTGGTTGGCCTTTCCTTTTATTCTTGTTTGTAATAGCTTATAATAGTTGAATGAAAAATATTCAAATTTCAAAGAGGCTCATTCATTTTGGTAAGTCGTGGAACATCCAGTCATGAGGAAGAAGGGAAAATTGAAGCCCATGTTTAAGGAGAAAATGATGGGGATTACCCAACCTTTTTTTTTTTCTCGGTCAGTGTTATGCAACCCAAACTGAGGAGCAAGCCATCCTAAACTCATTTTGATAAAGAACTCTAGCAATTGGATCGAATTGAATAACTCTCTAAGAAGAGGAGAAGGAGGTTGAGTACAACTGTGGCAATAAGGATGTATCCCCTTTAGTTGCTTAATGACTTCCATATATTATATGGAGCTATAGGGGGGCTCACAAGAATCATATAAAAAACTACACGTGGCACCTCATCTTTAAGAATGAGGTGATTTTTTGATGGGTTGGTCGAAACTTTGTTCGTGGACTTAAACCGGGTAGATGTTTATAAGTTAATTGGTACTAGGTGGGATTTATTCCACCAATTGGTTATTGAAATTCTTGGGTTCTACTTGCCCTTTTGAGGTTAGAGATCACCTAATTCATTGTTGTTGCTGCAACTTCTCAGGGAGTAACTGGCCACTTGACTCTCCCTACCCTCCAAAGAAGGACTGTTGCAGTCGTGGATGCCAACAAGGATGTCCATGTAAGAAGGGATCTCTGAAATCTCATTGGTGCACACTTCATTGTGGATGTCCTAATGATCATGAGGGGTGATTTTAATTATTGTCTATCTCAGAACAAGAAGAAAGGGGGGAAGTGCTTCTCCTATTCGATGGTGGCACCTAAGATGGCCAATTTCATGGCCCTAAATGACCGTCATGACTTGGGTATTCTTGAACTTACGTTTACCTGGTTCAATAAGAAGGATGGAAATAATAAGACTTGGGTTCGGTTGGATCGCTTTCTTATGAACTCCGAAGGCCTCAAAGTGTCTCCTTTCAGTTTGGTCAAGCACCTTAGTTGTGCTGCATCTAACTACTACCTGATCCTTTTGAAGCTGGGTGCACTCAATCAATATGCTCCTGCCAAGTGGCTTAGATTTGAGGATGTTTAGATGAGCTATCTTTCATCCTTGAAGATTGTGTGGAAGAACTCAAACAAGGTTGATTATGGCCAGCCTGTTGAGATCCTTAATAGAAAATATAATCAGAACCTTCTAGCATTACTCCATTTGAGTTAGAATAAACTTAAGAACTTAGAAGATCTTAAAGTTTCTCTAGAATGTAAGATTGATTCCCTCGAATAGCTAGAAAATACCATAGAGTGGATGAGTGGTGAGCAAGAGGAAGAACTTTATTTGATGGTGGTTGAATTTAAAGTGACCTTGGGCCATCTAGCCACTTGGTCGAGGAAGATTTGTAAGGTTTGATGGGTTGAAGAAGGGGATGCCAATTCCCACTTTTTTTACTAAGTGGCCTTGGTGAGGTGACAATCTAATAGAGTGTTGGGGGTTTTCACCGAGCCCCAACAATTTTAATAAAAAAAATTTTAATTCTTTAATCATAAGTGGTAGGAGAGAAGTATCTTACTGGAAGAGTGGCCTTTATTCCAAACTGATGGCCTCATCCCCAGCTAGCTTCTAGATTCTTTGGTGGCATACATTTCTGAGCTTGACATCCAGGATGCTGTCTTTATCATGGGGAATAACCGTGCCCCCAACACCTACGGTATTATTGCTTCTATTTTAAAATTCTATTTGAATATTATCCACTAATATGTTACTAATGCTGTTAAAATTTTTTTCTACATTAACTGTATGTGTGAGACTTACAAGGATACCATCATAATCCTTTTGCCTAAGGTGGAAAATACTAACTCCCTCACTAAATTTTTTTAGCCATCAATTTGTGTTAAACCTTTTATAAGGTGGTGGCCAACGTCTCGGTCAACTGACTCAAGCCAGTCCTTCCATCGACCATGGGGAAGGAGCAAGGAGAGTTCGTGATGGGGCAGTCTCTTTTTATCCACAGGTTGTTTGTACATAAGATGATGTGGATGTTCCATCTTTCTATCATGCAAGCAAGTCTTATGGCCTTAAGGTCGATATAGAGTAAGCTTATGACTACTTGGCTTGGAGCACTCTCGAATAGGTTATGCTTTGGATGGGCTTACCGATTGCTTTATTCAATTTGGTTATCCAATGCATCTCCTCACCCAGGTTCACCTTCCACATGAATGTAAGTGGGTCCTAGTGGATTCAAGACATGAGTGGCCTTCGTTAAGGATATCCGTTATCATAATACATTTTCATACTCTGTTTTGAACTTCTGGGCAAAGCCATGAAATAGAAAGGTGCCCACCTTAGAGTCTAGATCATGTATAATGGGGACTAAATTTCCCGCCTCTTTTATGTTGATGACATCTTTGTCTTTGTCGAGCCTATTTGAGATAATGCTACCCTCATCCAGACCTTTCTTAAGGACTATTGTTGCTGGAAGAGACAATATATAAATAATGGAAAATCTATAATCCTATTCAATAGACGATACCCCCAATAGAAGTATAGAAGAAATTTTAAAGTTCTGGGGTTCATAGTTGTTCCTATGTTCAAATATTTTGGATTGTCTTTGGCCTTGTGAAAGCTTTTGTTTGCTCAGATTTCTCAAAAATCTTGAAGTGCCAATGAGAACATCAATGTATTTTGGCAGAGGCACCTATCACTTGCAGCTTATGCTACCCTAATTAGGAACTCTCCCCTAGCCACTTCTATGTATCTTTTATCCTATATGAATGTCCCCAAGGCTGTTCTCCTATTGGTTGACAATGCGGCCTGACACTTCCCTTGAAAGAAAATTTATAATTATAGGGTCTTATATTATGTTGCTTGGAAGGATCTCTATAAGGTATTGTGATAAGGGGGGTTGGGATTTCATTCTTTGGAGCTTTGGAAAGGCCCACTGTGGGCTAGACTTTCATAAGATTTCTTAATGCACCCAGTACGAATTTGAACATACTACTGCATGCTAAGTACGGGGGTGATCTTTGGCATATACTTTGGGCCTCAATGTCTCCATCTCATGGAAAATCCTGCAAAATGGTGCTAATGCTTACAATTGATTCTTCGGTGGACCATTGAGCATGGCCTTCAATTTAATATCATCAGGGATAGATGGATCCTTGACCGGCTGCTTGCTAAATGGCCAACTTTTTTAAACTTTGATCTCATAAAGGATTTTAGGTTGTGCAACATTCTTAATGATAATAAGCAATTGGATTGGGATATTTTGAATAAATTCTTTGGCCCAACTTTGGCCCAGTGTATTGGGGCACAGAGAATAACACTGAGGTGGGGAAGGACTATTGTTGCAAATCTATTTTCATGGATTACGTTTTGATGATTGGCAACCACTATTTCTCTTGGACTGCTTATTGCTTCTAACTTTTCAGGAATCGAATATCGGACGAACATGACAAAGCCAGCTTTGGATTGCATAGGTTTAGGGTTGAGTCAGTCTGTAATCTATTTTTTCTCTTCTTGAGTCAGTTTGTAATGTTCAAAAGACTGATACTAAGTAACCCTACACACACACACTTAAGAGATTTAGAATCTCTGTTTTTGCTCACATCGGCCAGGCTGATCCCTTATATCATCCTGGATGATCGAGTTCAAAACAGAGACTCTAATTAAGGTTTCTAAATTAAGGTAGCCGACATTAACATATCGGCCTGGACGATACGTGTATCGGCTAGGACGATAAGCTCTAAACAGAAAGAAGTAGCCGCCATAGACAATTAAGGTTTACTGTATTTTTAAATTATCGGCCTGGACGATATTCACAATTATGCCTTAATTGAACAGACAAATCAGGGAAGTAATTAAGGATGATTGATACGATCACATCATCCTGGATGATCACAGGATCGGCCAGGACGATATATTCCATATCCTTGGTCACTCCTGGACGATCAGGATAGGCCAGCATGAAAACAGGGCGTTGCTTAGGACAATTTTCTTCTAAATTGAACTAATCGGCCTGGAGAATCGTGAGATCGGCCAGGATGATCAAGTCAAATTTCAATCGTCCAGCACCCAAAACAGGGCGATGCCCAGGCCGATCTTCTAAGTTTTGTACTGATCGGCCAGGACGATGTCCATATCGGCCTAGACGATATTGTCGGCAACTTGTAATTAATGAGCTCCTTTGAAGCTCTTCTATTAATGAGCTCTTGTTCAATGTTTTTGAACTCCTTTGGCTGCAGCCTTGACCTGAGAAGACCTTGAGGAGAGAAAGAGAGAGAGGGAGAGAGAGGATCTTGTGAGGGGGAGCTTGAGAGGGGATTCACAAGGGTTGCTTCAAGGATCGCTCTGCTTGTTCTTCATCTAGAGTTTCTCGTCCGTGGAAGGGTCGGTAGAGGTAAGGAGTTAGCTTTTGGTTGTGGTTCTCTGCCAGCTTGAGGAGGAAGCAAAAGGAGATAGGTTCTCTGCCTTGCCGGGGTGGCAAAAAGGAGGTTCTTGTGAGGGCTTCTCCGCCTAGCCATGGGGGCTAAAGGAGAGTCACGTTTTGTAGTGCAATACTTGGAGGGTGCCTCCAAGGAGTGGACGTAGGTCGTGTTGACCGAACCACTATAAATCTCTGTGTTATTGCTTTATTGCTTCCGCACTTTTATTTCTGCATTTTCTCTATTGTGGTTAGTTTTGGTTTTTCATTATTGTCTTAATTGAAAAGATTTTTTAAAATACCAATTCACCCCCCTCTTGGTTAGCTTGGGACTAAGTTCATAGGGCTTAACATCCCGAACGAACTTTCAAGTGGTCTCAGAGCGGGATTCAAAAATTTAAGTTTAAAAACTTTTTGAATCAGATTCATGGATAACTTCGGAAATAGAAACACTTCTGAAGGTTATTTGATTACACGACCTCCACTATTTGACAACTTACGGTTTGATTTCTGGAAAACTCGAATGTCTACCTTTTTACAATCTACTGATTATCGCATGTGGATGCTTATTCAAGAAGGTTATTCTCCACCTTCTCGTGAAATAAACCGGATTAAAACTGAAATTGCTTTTACTGAATGGACTTTTGATGAATGAGATTTAGCTCAATTAAATGCAAAATATTTGAACTATTTTTTCTGTGCCTTAAAATCTGAGGACTACATGCGTGTTTCTACTTGTTCAACAGGTAAGGAGATTTGGGATAGGTTATGTATCACCTATGAAGGAACCACTAAAGTAAAATAATCTAGGTTGAATATTCTTTTGCAAAACTACAAACTTTTTCGTATGAAACCATCTGAAACTATTTCTGACATGTACACTAGATTTACATAGATTGTTACTTCACTGCATGCTTTAGAAAAAAGAGCTTTTGAACTATGAAAAAGTTAACAAAATTTTGAGATGCTTACCTTCTTCATATGATGCTAAAATCACTGCTATATCTGAATCAAAGGATTTAAACACCTATTCGATTGACAACTTACTTGGCTCACTCATTGCTTACAAGCAAGGGGTGAATCAAAGAAATCTTGATGCATGTGAGAAGAAGAAAGAAAAGACTATTGCTCTAAAGGCGCACAAATCGGATTCAGAATCTTCCGGGTCTGAAAGCTATGAAGTTGCCTTCATCACAAGGCAATTCAAAAGCTTTCTTAGGAAGAAACAAAAGCATCATCAAAGTTGGAGAAAAGGTAAGGATCACAAAAATTCTAAAGTTTCTTCTGATGTTGTTTGTTATGAATGCAGGAAACTAGGACACGTGAGAACTGATTTCCCTACTCTTCAAGATCACTCGAGGAAAGAAAAAAGAAAGAATGAAGAAAAGCCTAAGTTTAGGAAGGACAAGAAGAAAGTTCAAAAGTCATTCTGGGCAGAATCTGATACTGTTTCCTCTGAGACTGAACCGGAGAATGAGACAACGAACCTATGGGAAGATCATCTTGAGCAAAGTGATGAGGAAGAGGTATGCAAACCAACCTATGATGAATTGTTTGAGATTTGTGAAAAAATGCATGCTTCATACAAAAAACTCAAGAAAACTCATGCAAATCTAAAATTAGAACTTTTAAATTTACAAAGAGAGCATGAAGTTATTCTCAAAGATCATGCAACGATTGATTCAAATCACTTGGCTCTTCTTGATGAATTTGATGACATAAACAAGAAATATTTGGAATTAATTGATGAACATAATGCATTGAAAAATTCACACACATCTCTTAATTCTGATCTTAAGAAATCTAAAGAGATAGAAAAAAATTTGAGGATTGACAATGATGCCTTAAAAGGAACAACTTGAGGATTCAAAATGATTTGGAAACATGTAAGAAAGCTAGGATGACACCAACTCCTAATCAAAAGCAAGAACCTAGGAAGAGGCATTTTTACCCAAACCATTTAAGAAAAGCTTTTCCTGGAGTTCAATGTTTTTCTTGTGGCATGCTAGGACACATCTCACACACTTGCACAACTTATCATAGTACACGATGGGTGTGGAGACCAAAAGTAAATAATACACAGCATGGCACACAAGCATCACCTTCTACTTTTCATAAGATGGGACCCAAACCAGTTTGGGTTTCTAAATCTGACTGTTATTGAGTTTTACATGTGTGCTCTCACCAAAGATCTCGTGGGAGCATAGGATAACTAGACATAAGGAGGCTCGCAGCTAATAAATTATTAAACCTGCTGCTTGAAGAGTTTTTTTTGAAATGTGTTTTTTGATTAGTGTTGTTTTAAGTTTCTTTTGTTTGTTTTGTTATGTGTTAGTTTTTCATTATTTTAGATTAGTTTATTTTCATGTTGCTTTTATGATTGGTTTTCATATGTTGGATCTTTTCAAGTTTTTAGATTTTGGAAGTTTTTGGAGATTGTGTTTAGCTTTTCTAAATCGGTTAAAGGAGAAATTTTATTGATGGTTTCCCTCCTTCTGACCTTGTTTAGTTGTATGATTTTCTTCTCTAAACAAAAGTCTAAACTCATTTTAACCAATATTTTTTTATTTAAGATCCTTTTCTTATCTTGCTACATTAATTTATCGTATGCATAATAACCAAAGTTCTTATATATCTTTCAAGTTTTTTTTGAAATCTTGTCATTGCATTTGTCACATAACCTTGATTTTGTGTTGTGGATTGTTCTTCCCTATGTTAGAGAGAGAGCTCCTATTCTCTAATATTTAGAGGATATACTCACAAATAAGTTATTTTTAAGGGTATACTAAAGAGTTTCTAGCTTGCAAGAGTTAAAAAGGAAAGAGGCCAATGAAGCCAAATTGAAAAGAATGCTGTATACACAAAAGTGTATCAAAGAATCAAAAGATGCTCAAAGAGCCAATCAAAGTGACAAGAGGCATAAAATGAGCCCATTAAATATGCAAGCTATCCTCTCATTTCTAAAACTCTTAAAACTTAGAGAACTCATTGATTATGTGATGTTTTCAAATACTTGATTTCAATTTTCATGATTAAGACTAATTACTTTGTTATGTTATTCATAAGATATATTCTTTGTAAACAAGTTTTAAATGGATCTTCTTTTTATCCTATTTAGTTATTCTGAGTTAGGCCTCTGTTTTCCAAAAGAAATTTCGTACCCTGAAGGATGTCCGATCTAGGGTTAACAGAATCGAATGTTCTACCTTCTTCTGATTGGAATTTGTTAAACTCCTTGATCTCTTGGAACTCTAAAGTTTAACTTTTTGAGAAATTCTCATATGATGCCTCCAATAAAACAAAAAAATAGAAAAATTAAAATCCAACATTATACGTTTATTTTTTTCATTGTATTTTTGCTTTCTATTACTGTGTTTGTTTTTTTTTGTCTGTTTTTCTTTCATTTTATTTTTGAGGGCCTTGATCATCACCATCTTTTTCTTGGTTTCATTTTCTTGTCACATCGTCATGGCCGATACTTTTATCGTCCTGGATGATAAGACTATTTCTCTTCAAAATTCATCTGCTGACCTTCTTCTGTGCTTGCTGTAACTCATCGTCCTGGATGATCCTATATCATCTCGGCCTATTTGATCGAACTCTATTGCAATAATGATAATAGTCCTGGCCGATAGAATATTTTTTCTGGCCGATGCATTTTATGTGCATCATCCTGGCTGATACACTGGATCGTCCTGGATGATCCACGTGTCTGCACGTTTGAATCTTTAAAATCGGCCCCGAACGATCCATTATTGGACAATCGGCCGGGCCGATCCACTATTCATCCTAGACGATACACGTGGCAGTGATTTAAAACGTTTTAACTTCGGCTGGTACGATCAATTATTGTGCATCGTTCTGGACGATCCACCTAATCGGCCCGGACGATCTGCTTTTTCAACGGTCGTCCGGATTGACTCCTCGGGCCGATCGCCTGTGTCTAATCGGCCTGGCCAATATCTGATCGGCCTGGACGATTGGACTATTTTTCTGACCAATCGGCCTATACGCAATTATTGAGCCATATCGACCTGGACGATTCTGCGATTGGCCAGGACGATATGGCTGTTTCTTTAAATTCTAGCTATTCTAGCCATGGTTTTTCACTTTCCACCCCTTCTCCTCTTGTGTTTTCTTGCTAACTTTTCTCTATGGCTGGTGGAAAATGTGTTCGACAGGCTTCTGGGAGTTCCTCGACTCTAGACCCTCGATTCAGGGAGGTAGAGGATCAAGCTGCCTACCATCGCTACAAAGAATGTGGGATAACTGTCTCTAGAATCATCAATCCTGCCCACATTTCATATCAGGTAATGGATCTCTTTTCTCACACTTCATTTTGCTTCATTCTTTCTCTCACCTTTCCTTTTCACACCGAGCTTCTTTTTGAATTTTTTGCAAACCTTCGCATTAACCCTACCTTCACAGCCCTGACCTCCTATGTGAATCGACGCCCTGTCAAAATCACATATCAGGATTTTGTTGATCTTTTACAGCTATCCATCACTGGGATAAGCTGCACTTAATCGCTTCTGATCCTGACCTTGACTGGTCCACGGCGAATCACTTCCTTCGCCAGACCAATGCACATTTCCATGTTGGAGAGACTAGCTCTTTAGTCAAAGATGCTAGGACAATCCAACATGTCCTTCGCACCTCCATAATTCCAAATGCCGGTGACCGAATCCACATCACCCCTTTACTTTCCCTGACTACTTTCTACATCATGGCTCATAGAGAATTTAATACTGCCGACTTGCTCTTTCGTTACATTGACCATTTAACCACAATTTGCGATCCAGGTCATAAGAGAAAACCCAATCTAGCCTTAGGACACATCATAGCCTATGTCCTTGAAACCAAATATCAACTCTAATATCCTACACCTCCCAACCTCCCAATCCTCTACAACTCAAACAGTTCCTTCAGTACCCTTCACAGTACTCGTCTTCACCCTGAGGAACCTCGGGGGGCTGGAGAGGAGGAGGCTCCCGCTCCCGCTCCCATTCTTGACCCTGTTCCTCTACACCAGCACTCACCGGTTGATCAGTTGATAAAAAGGTTTGATCGTTGGGAGACCCGTTTTGATGCTTACGTTGCTGCACAAGAACAACAACATTCTGAGGACATTGCCCGCTACGAGCAGAATTGTGCGGAGGACTTAGCCTGCTTTGACAGTTACATGACTCACCAGTAGCAACAGCATGACCAGGACATCGCCTGGTTCAATGCTCAGTTTACTTCACTTGCTAGCTACTTTCAGCAGCCACCTCCACCACCTCCATCTGATAATCAGGGCCCCTTATTTTTCTAGCCTGTATTTTTCTGCTGTTTGTTTCCTGTTTTATGTAGTTTGCTTATTAGTCTTTGTTTGTTTTTGTATCTGGACCCTCTTTTTGTGATGACAAAAGGGGGAGTAGGGTAAGGTAGGAAAAATAAGGTAGGAAAACTTGTTGGGTTTGTAACTTTGAAATTCTAATGGATTATTTTTGGATATTTTCCTATTGGTGTTTGCCATCATCAAAAAGGGGGAGATTGTTGCAAATCTATTTTCATGGCTTATGTTTTGATGATTGACAAACACTATTTCTCTTGGACTGCTTATTGCTTCTAACTTTTCAGGAATCGAAGATCGGACGAACATGATAAAGCCAGCTTAGGATTACGTAGGTTTAGGGTTGAGTCAGTCTGTAATCTATTTTTTCTCTTCTTGAGTCAGTTTGTAATGTTCAAAAGACTGATACTAAGTAACCCTACACACACACACTTGAGAGATTTAGAATCTCTATTTTTTCTCACATCGGCCAGGCCGATCCCTTGTATCGTTCTGGACGATCGAGTTTAAAACAGAGACTCTAATTAAGGTTTCTTAATTAAGGTAGCCAACATTAACATATCGGCCTGGACAATACGTGTATCGGCCAGGATGATAAGCTCAAAATAGAAAGAAGTAGCCGCCATAGACAATTAAGGTATACTATATTTTTAAATTATCGGCCAGGACGATCACAGATTGGCCTGGACGATATTCATAATTATGCCTTAATTGAACTGACAAATCAGGGAAGTAATTAAGGATAATTGATATGATCACATCGTCCTAGATGATCACAGGATCGGCCAGGACGATATATTCCATATCCTTGGTCACTCCTGGACGATCAGGATCGGCCATCATGAAAACAGGGCGTTGCTCAGGACGATTTTCTTCTGAATTGAACTAATCGGCCTGGACAATTGTGAGATCGGCCAGGATGATCAAGTCAAATTTCAATCGTCCAGCACCCAAAACAGGGTGATGCCTAGGCCGATCTTCTGAGTTTTGTACTGATCGGCAAGGACGATGTCCATATCGGCCTGGACGATATTGTCGGCAACTTGCAATTAATGAGCTCCTTTGAAGCTCTTCTATTTAAGAGCTCTTGTTCAACGTTTTTGAACACCTTTGGCTGCTGCCTTGACCTGAGAAGACCTTGAGGAGAGAAAGAGAGAGAGGGAGAGAGAGAGGATCTTGTGAGGGGGAGCTTGTGAGGGGATTTACAAGGGTTGCTTCAAGGATCGCTCTGCTTGTTCTTCATCTAGAGTTTCTCGTCCGTGCAAGGGTCAGTAGAGGTAAGGAGTTAGCTTTAGGTTGTGGTTCTCTGCCAGCTTGAGGATCCTATCTCTGTCTTGCCGGGGTGGCAAAAAGGAGGTTATTGTGACGGCTTCTCCGCCTAGCCGTGGGGGCTAAAGGAGAGTCCCGTTTTGTAGTGCAATACTTGGAGGGTGCCTCCAAAGAGTGGACGTAGGTGTGTTGACCGAACCACTATAAATCTCTGTGTTATTGCTTTATTGCTTCCGCACTTTTATTTCCGCATTTACTCTATTGTGGTGAGTTTTGGTTTTTCATTATTGTCTTAATTCAAAAGATTTTTTAAAATACCAATTCACCCACCTCTTGGTTAGCTTGGGACTAAGTTCGTAGGGCTTAACATCCCGAACAAACTTTCAACTATTTGGAGCTTTTGTACTCTCATACGAGCATGACAGTCACTGCTATCTCCTACATGGCTTGTATTAGGAACACAAAGTTCCAATTTAGATGAATACACCACTTCAAGTTTCAACAACATAGGGCCTTTTTTTGGTGGAGGCTCCTGCTCGACTCCACTTCCACAAAATAGTGGTTGTGCCAAAGAAATCTTTTTGACACCCCCCTTTTCCCATGCGGGTGCAATGTCGAGGAGTTGAGGGAGCATTGCACAATTAACTATTATAAACTAGTGCAAGTTTTTCAGACCCTCCACAAGTGAGGCTTGCCATGCCAATTGTTGCCTCCTACATGGATCTCTTGGCAACTCTTCAGAAGATTTCTATGTACATCCCATGAATTTGTAGAATCTGCTAATATGCGGTTTACTAGCGGTGGATAGAAAGGAATGAGTTTAAGAATGGTCAGCCCTTCTACCACCCCCCCCCCCCCCCAAGTTATTACTACTAATATTCTTTCTTTACTATTGAGACCCTATTACATGCTAGTGTTGGAGCAATGTAGTACAAACTAACCCATTGGGTTGCTTTCTCAAAAGCTACGGTGCCCCCCCCCCCCCTCGCCCCCCTAAACTGGTTAAAGTTTAATTTTGATGCCTTGGTTCAAGCCTCAGCCAAAACTAGCCTTGGCCTGGTGGCCCATGATCATGTAGGGAGACTTACACTAGTCATTGGCAAACATGTGGAGAACTTGGAATGCATTAGGGCCGAGCGCTTGGAAGACCTAATTATTAAGGAGGTAACCCAAGAATGGATGGCTAATTTAGATGGTATTATTTTTGAAGGGAAAAGTACATTTGTAATTAAATGGATGCATGGGCTATTTAAAAAGGAACCAAAGACTCATTTTTATTGGGCAGGCCTTACCACTCCTTCCTTTGTGATTTCAAACAAATGCTCTTCAAGTAAATCCCCTGGTACAGTAACATGCTAGTTGATTTTTGTTCTAACTTAGCTTTTTTTTGGTAGTTTTTATTGGCTAGATGTAAAATATAAGGAAATTCTTTGTCTATGTTGAATGATGATAGTGATAGAGCATAACACTTTTTGTGCTTTTTTGTATGTATTTTCTATTATTGTTTGATGAATATAAATGCAACTTTTAAGGAGGCTCTTTCATTTCTCATGATTTATTTCTCTCACTAGAGTGTTCCTTGTGAGAGAAGGTTTGGGCATTATGGGGGGGACCAAAGGTTAAGAGGTGGTTGAAAGGCTGGGTAACTATCCCCTAGCAAACCAAGCACTGGTAAGAAAAGGGGAAAGTTTCATTCATGTGTAAGCTTTTGAGTGATAGAGTTATTGTGGCTGCGGGTGACAAGCATTCCCACCATGCTGATGTTAAGCTAGTGCAACAAATAAACAAGAGAGTTATGGGGTCATTCAAAGATGCTAGACAGAAGGGCATGGACTCACCTCCTTTAGCTGAGGATGTACGGAGCTTGGAGCATGTTGTAAGGCTGATTGATAACCCGACATTTATTGGGGTGGCTACATCGACGGACATTGAAGGGTTGTAAAACAAATGTGATATGGATAGTGTTAGGGGTGGTGTGGGAAAAGTGACCTCAGCCATGACCTCAATTGATAATCCCATGGATGTATACAAAGATAAAATGGTGGGAATGAGCTCGGATTTCTCTATGGTTGTTATGGATGTGTGTGGATCTTCTATAACGACTCGTGATAGTTCCATCTTAGTTGTAAGCATCATTAATGGAAGCCTTGACTTATGCGAATTATTATTTTTAGTTGGTAGAACCTTAGATGCTCGACCTATTGCCTCTAATGTAAATTTCGATAAGGTCTTCGTGCGAACTGGACGAGAACTTTCCTGAGAGGACTGCTCCCTTGAGTAGATTGAATAATGTCTAGAAGAGACCATAGAATTTACACATTAAAGATGTTGAGGACTTTGCCTCCATCTTGAAGGAAGGGATTTAAGTGGAACTTCACTTAGACTCTATATAGGATAATCTCTTAATTCTTGAGCATTCTATTTTTGCTAAGTTCAATGGTAAAGACTTCCCTTTTTCTTATTGAAATCTGAGGTTCAATGGTAAGGGGGATAGTTTGGGGAGTTCTAGCTCTCCACTATTAGTCAGGACTTCTTTGCTTGTGCATTTGCTTTAGTGGAGGCTCGAGATACGGTGCTATGTGGAGGGCCATGGTTTATCGAGGGGCAACATCGTTGTGTTGGACAAATGGACACTAACATTCACCCCCAGCTCTCTAGAAGGATTGTCATCACAAGTGTGGATCAGACTCAACTTTTTATCGATCCAATATCAAGATGTTAGGAATTTAACTTGAATTAACTTTGCAATTGCCGTGCCCTGTGAATTGATGCTTAGACTTGTACTTGGGGTAGATGTGAATTTTCATAGGTGTGTGTGAGAATAAACCTTACCAAGAAGCTTTAAGGTGGAATATGGATTAGTGGCCTCATTGGTATGTTCTACCAAAAAGTGGACTATGATGGGTTGAGAACTCTATGTTTTTCTTGCAGGATTGTGGGATGCCAAATGGAACAGTGCTAAATAAAAATGATTAGTTTGAATAGTGGTGGGACTGTTCAGCTTACGGAGTAAACCAACCCTCCCCCCTCTATTGCATTCTAGCTAGCAAGTTGAACAAGCTTCTTTAAATAGTAATACTTCCACCGTTAGTCAATTGGAAGGTGAAGAAAGGTCTAATGGTTGAAAACACCAAACTGAATCACAAATAAAGGTTGTTGATATACCACTAGAAGAGAATACTACCCAATTGGGGGAGGAGGATCAACTTGGATCATGGATATAGATCCCCCCAAGATGTTGAAGACCTAACCGTCCCTGATTAAAAGATGATGATACTTCTAATGTACAATAGTCTCAAATTTCCACCACGTAGGTTGACTTATTTTATCCCCGAGCCCCACATAGATAAACTATATGATAATTTCAAGCGATCCAAGATGTAGAGATGTATGGTCATTCTGTAGCCTCTCCTTTTTAATGTTGGAGTTAAGCTGATTAAAAAGGAGGGTAGGAATCTCATCTTCCAAGCATATTTTGTGAAATATCTAATGCAATAAGGAATGATTGAGAAGCTCCCAAGGAAAAGAAGAAAGGATTGTGATGAGAAAGCTCATGGTGGGGATGCCTCACCTTATACTAATCAAAGACTTCCATCATAATTTGGAAATTTTGGGGTTACCGTAAGAAGAATACAGGTAACTACCTACCACAGCTTGTTGGTGTTAATAAGGTTAGATTCATTGGGCTTGTTGAATAAAAGATCAAGAAAATTGTTTGGTCTGATGTGGATACATTAATTAGCAGTGGTTGGGATTTTATCCATTAGCCGGCTAGGGGAAAGTTTTGTGAGCTACTTGCATTTTAAAAGCATGTGTTGGTCTAGTTTACTTTGGTCATTGCTTTTGATTAGGGTCTAATTGGTACGTTAAGTTTCCTAAGTCTGGAGAAGTAGATTATAGCTCTTGTCTAAGCAAATAAAGATTACCATATCTATCATAATTTGTGGAATTCCATTGAAACTATTCTAGTAGCTGACCTCCCTAACCTTATGGGAGGGGATCTTAATTATTTCCTATCCCAAGCATTGAAAAGGGGGGGAAAGAGCTTTGTCTTCTCAAATGGGGTATGGGAAATACAGGATTTTCCCTCCAAAATAACCTACATGATCCAGGTTTCAGTGGGATGATGTCTACATGGTCAAATAATAAGGATGGGAAAAGTAAGATTTGGGTGCTCCTAGATAGATTTGTTATGAACTCTGCTGAACTTAACTCGGTGCAGTTTACTTTGGTGGCTCACCTTTACTACATAGCTTTGAATCATGTTCCACTGCTACTAAGATTTAACTGTTAAACTGAGGCATCGGTTGCTCGATAGCTACGGTTCAAAAAAATTTGGATGACATTTCCTTCCTCGAAGGGAGTTGATTGGAAGAGCTAGATTAAGTAGGACTATGGGCCACCTGCTAAAGTAGTGAACCATAAATGTTGCATAACACTTAAAGATTTATTCCATTGGAGTCGAAGCCTTATTAAAACCCGAGAGATGTAAAGTTTCACTGGAAAGCCATATATTAGAGCTCCAACTAACTAACTGTTAAGTGGAGGGCTTGAATGTTGAGCAAGAACGGGAGCTCCGGTCCAAAGTTGTTGAACTTAATTCTACTCTTGCTCACATCTACATGTGTTGGAGGTAGTGGGAAAAAGTCTGGTTGATCGAGGAGGGGATGCAAATACAAATTTATTTCACTATGTTGCTTCAGCGAAGCCCTACCACAACCATGTAATTGAAATTAACAATCAAAATGGACAGGTTCTGTCAAAGCTTGCACTTATTCATGAAGAGTTTTGGCAATTTTTCAACATAAATGGAGGGTTAGATGTATCTTCCTCAATAACTGGCCCATGTTATAGGCTACATCAAACATTCTGGAATTGTGGGGGAAGGATTTTTGCGAGGAAGTTTCTGATGCTGATGTCCAGAAGGCAGTTTTCATCTTGGGCAATAACCGAGCCCCAGGTATTGATGACATTTCTGCTTCCTTCTTAAATTTTCATTGGAGAATCATCGATTGTGATGTTACAAGAGCTATTACATACCTTTTTAATACTAACTCTATTCTTGGGAGCTGGAAAAGCACTATGGTAATTTTGATCCCAATGGTCTAAGGTGCTAATTCAATGTCCAAGTTTTGTTTGATCAGCTTATGCCAGTCAATGTACAAGGTGGTGGAAAAAGTTCTCATCAACAGGCTCAAATTGGGGCTTGTGGAGGTGATCAGTGGGAGCAAAGTGCTTTTGTCCATGGGAGATCCATCTCATGTGATGGTATGATTTCCCATGAATTGATTTGTAAATTTACACACTTAACCTCAAAGGCCGATTAAATGGTATTGATGGTCCACATAGAACAAGCATATGATAGTATGGCTTTTAACACCCTATAGCAAGTGATGCAAATGATGGGTTCACACTCTATGTTAATGGGAGCCAATCCTAGTTGATTGAGGTCAAAAGTGGACTCCATCGAGGGTGTCCTCTATCCCCCTACCTATTCATTTTAAGTTTAGAATTTCTTTCTAAGGCATTGAGGCAAATGGTGGACCACTTGGGAGTACAGATCACCAGTTCAGCCCAATAAAATTAACACCTTTTTTATGCCGAAGTTATTCTAATCTTTGTTGAGGCTTGAAAATCAAATGCTGACCGTATCAAAGCTATATTGGATAACTACTATAGATGGACTAGCTAGAGAATCAATTGCGAGAAGTCCCCTAAATTGTTCAGTAAAGCATAACAAAATTAAAAGAAATGAAGACTAGCTAATGGGCTGGGATTTAGAATTATCATATCCTTGGAGTATCTCTGGCTTCTTCTTACTACAAAAAAGCTTCTGGCCTCAGATTTTTCAAAGTTCTTTGAGCTACCAATTTAAATATCTATATTTGGGGCAAAAGACACTTGTCTTTGGAGGGTAGAGCCACTCTTATAAGCACTTCCCTGTAAACCATTCTGATGTAACTCATGACACATACTTGGTTCACACAGGTATCCTGCAAACCATTGAGAAAATGGGTAGACAATTTCTCTAGCATAAAAATACAAACAGCAGGAGGCTACACTATGTAGCTTGGGATGATCTTTTCAAACCATTATCCAATGGGGGGGCTCAGCTTTCACTCGTCCCAGACTTGGCAAGGACCACTTTTGGTGCGGTTGCCTTTGGAGTTGCTAAAGAATCCATCCTCCTTTCTCCATAAAACTCTTTGTGTAAAGTATGGGAAGAACCAATGGGTTGTACACATGTGTGAAATGTCTCAATTTCATTGAAGGTCATCCATGAAGGGCCAAAAGCTCTACATCCCCTTTTAAGATGGTGAATTTGTGATTGGAGGAGTATTGATACTTTGCCAGATATATGGTTCATGGACCATCATTTAGGAGAATGTCCAACATATTTTAACCTAAATAAGATGGACAACTCATCTGTGAGTATGTTCCTAGATAACTTACATAAGTGGGTCTGTGACAAGCTGAGAAGGTGCTTTGGTGAGGACCTAGATTATCACATTGCTAAAGTTAATATCAACAAAATTCAGGTGGAGGACCGCCCAAAATTGATTAAATATCGAGCTAATTAAAGTATCCCCACAATGGCTTACCAGACTTATTTTGAACTTAGGAAATATGAGTTTGGGTGGTTTGAAAAGTTTAAAGTGCACCCTAGAGAATGCTTCTTTTGGTGTCATCTACTTAGGGAGGCAATCCCAACTAGATCTTGAATATATCATTGAAACGAGGTGGACTCCCTATTTTCCTGTGGGGGTGTTCCCTAAAAGTTTAAATAGGTTTTTTAGACCAAATACAACTTTCCCATGGCTAACCAATAGGAGGGGGGGGGGGGGGGGGGATTAGTTATTTTGAAAAAAACTCTTAGTAATTTAGAAAACAGATTTAGATGGTTTGCACAAAAATTAAAATTTTTATAAAAAAAATTTTAAAGAAAAAGAAATAAATGTCTAGAAAAAAAGCAGTAAAAGGTAAATGTAGAAGAACACCAAATTTTATAGAGATTTGAAGAACATACTAAGAAATCATCACATTTGGATAATAAAAATAAATCTTGTGAACCCTTCACCATTTCCACTTGCAAGATCTCTAAGCCCTCACTCCCAAACACTCTCCCAAAATAGTTTTGAATTTCATGGGATTTTCAAATTTGCATCTTCGCGGAGCGGCGGATGTTCGCTTGCAACCTATGGCCGGTGGACCTCATAAAGATGGACACTCTTTTTCAAGGGTTACAGTTGCTTCAACCCGTTCGTATCCTTCATCTTTGTCGGCTTTCGGAGATAAGAAATCTATTTTTAATCAAATGAATAAACCTAAGGGAAAAGCTCGTATGTCATTAGTTATCAATAAAGGAGGTTCTTTTTTAAGAAAGAACCTTATGTAATTGGTAAAGGTAAGAATGTAATGGTGGAGGAAAACTTTAAGAAACTGATTGAATCTGGATTGGCGTTGATGCCAAAGGAAGGTCTGGAAGCTTCTCCTTCCTCGATACCACTTATTGAAATAAATCATTTCTAGTAATGAAATTCCTGATTGCATGAAGATGGATAGATTAATTCCTAATTGTGTTGATGAAGAATTCTGTCCAAGTGAAGGAAATGTAGCAGGGGAGCTAGTAGAAATTTCAAATCATATGGAAATGCTGCAGAAACAAGACATGAAGAAAAATTTGGTATATTTTCATTTGATGAAGGTTAGGGATGTTGAATGTGGTGAGCTGGCTGAATGTGCAGAGGTTGCTCCGATCCTAGTTCGTCATCTTGTTCCAGCTCAAATGAATGTATGGAAAAAAATAATAATAAAGTTTCAGAATTATAATTGGGTAATTTCTTATCTGAAGATGGGATGATTGTTAAACTGCATGAGCAAAATGAGATGCAGAATTCAACTAAGCATATTAACTCATTGGTAATTAAAATATTTGGAGGAGAAGCTCCATTACTGGTTATTAGTTCAGAACCTAGATGACAGTGGTCTCAATATGGAAAGTTTCACCTCACAATGCTTGGCATGGGTTGGGAGCTTTGTTCTTTTTATGAACCGAAGCAAATGGAATCAGTTTTATCAAATGGACCTTGGTTTTTCAATTGACAAAAAATTGGAGTTGATAAATGGTCCCAAAGTTTCTCTCCAACTTCACTTAAAGGTCTGACAACTCCGATTTGGATCAGGTTACCAAATCTTCCTCTACAATGTTGGGATGATATCAACATTTGTAGAATTGCATCAATGGTTGGAAAATCATACTTACTTGATGGGAACATGTTTCAATGGAGAAGAAGAGAGTTCAAAAGAGTTTGTGTCTGAATTAAGCATGATACTAAATTACCATAAAATGTTTGGGTGGAAGGTAGCTCCAAGAAATTCTACCATAAGGTAGAATTTGAATGAACTCCCAACTTTTGTTTGAAATGTGGATTCATTTGTCACAATAAGAATGATTGCATAGAGGGTGAATTAGAAATCAGCTTCAAGGGAAGACAACAAATTCTAAAATCCCAGATGTAGTGGTAGATATTCAAAACAAGTTTTGTGAGGCCAATAGTAAGGAAACAATGGGATATAGTCCATGGTTGGTTATAAACCATGGAAGGAATTAGAATAAAAGCAATTTTAAAAAAGTAATTCAACGCCCTCTGGATAATGCTGTGTGGAGAAACTTAGGAGTAAGGAAACCCAATACTAAAGAATCAACTACAGAAAATGACATTGTTCCGGTTATAAAGATGGATTCTGATATAGCTAATGTCATTGTTGTTCTAGTTTGTAATAAGCTTGATCCAGAAATAAATGGTGTTACCTCCTCTCTGACCTTCAGCAATATTTCTTCTCAGGATTTTTTACCAGATATGTGGGAAAATGTCAGCATTCCAGTAAATAAAAATACATTTAATTTAATGCTCTAAGTGAAACAATTGAGGGGGATGTTAAGATAGTTGCTATTTGCATGTTTTACATTTTTGCAACTTGTATAATTTTGATGATTCCAAATATTACTATTCAAATATGTTGTTATCTCCTAATAATTTTAGAAGATTTATATTTGCTCTTGTGTGTAATAACATTTTAGGAAAATCAAACTCCAGACTACGAAGACTTTAAATCAAATTCAGTATGAAATACTTTGTGAATTTGAAGTTTGTACTTTTCTTTGAAATAAACTTGAAAGGGAGTGATTGTAGTTAAGTGAATAAAAACATACACACACACATAAGGAGATCATATAAAATTTATACCGATCGTACGGGACGATATCAGTTCGTACTGGACAATCAGACAGTTATCTCCTATTAAGATCACATGGAACGAATAGGAACTGGTCAGAAAATGTTTCTAGGTCCTATTCATCCAGGACGAAATTAAAATCATCCGGGACAATTTGTTCTCTGCAAGATTTTCGTCTAGATGAAATTAAATTATCGTACATGACGATTTGCTCTCTGTAAGATTTTCGTCCAGACGAAATTAAATATCGTCCAGGACGATCTGGTCTCTGTAAGATTTTTGTCCAGACGAAATTAAATTATCGTACATGATGATTTTCTCTCTGTAAGATTTTCGTCCAGACGAAATTAAATATCGTCCAGGACGATCTGGTCTCTGTAAGAATTTTCGTCCAGACGATACAACCGACTTAGGATGGTTTTTCTACTGTTTTTGGAACCGACCTTGTAATAACCATTCGTACCGGACGAACTTGGTTCGTACGGGACGATCAGCTTGTAAGAAAACATTTCGTACACATATACAAAGAGGTTCGTTTCAAGGCATTTAAGTAATATCGTCCAGGACGATCCACGATCATACGGGATGATCCACTAAATACAGTATTGAAAACTTGCAATTTTTGGGCGGTTTTTCTTGTCTTTCGTATAATTAGTCCAAATTAGACATCCACCCAATCTTTTTGTCATTTGATCTTCGTGCCTATTGAGAGAAAAGTCAAGGAGAGAGTGTGAGAGAGCATTTGAAGGAGGATTCCTACCACTGGAGTGTGAATACTTCACTTGGTGTTTAAAGGTAAGAATCTCTACTTGTGAATTTGGATTACTTTACTCTTTTCTTTCTTCCTTCTAGATTTCTTGTGAGAATATCTGTCAAGGAGATCCGGTTCGCTCCCGACACTTGGAGAGTGTGAACAGCTGAAGGGTTCGCTGCCTACACTTGGAGAGTGTGAACAGTGAAGGGTTCTCTTCCCACACTAGGAGAGTGTGAAAGGACGGAAGGGTTTGCTACCTACACTTGGAGAGTGTGAACAGCCAAAGGGTTCGCTGCCTACACTTGGAGAGTGTGAATAGCCGAAGGGTTCGCTGCCTACACTTGGAGAGTGTGAACAGCCGGAGGGTTCTCTGCCCACACTAGGAGAGTGTGAAAGGATGGAAGGTTCTCTGCCAACATTGGGGATTATGTAAAAGGATGACGGTTCTCTGCCGCACCGGGTAGTGGTGAAAAGAGTGTTTGTAAAGGCTTCTCCGCCTTGCTGTGGGTGCAAAAGGAGAGTCACTATTGGTATTAGTGCAATACGCAGAGGGTGCCTCTGGGGAGTGGATGTAGGTCTGGTTTAGACCAAACCACTATAAATCTTGTATCATTTACTTTACTGCTTTTTATTTTCCGCATTTTTCTTTTGTTTAAAAACTCTGTGGTTTAAAAACGTTTTCTATAAAAACTTAATAAAAATTTTTATTTCGGTTCAACACATTTTTAAAGAGGGTTTAAATTTTTAAAATATCAATTCCCCCCCCCCCCCCCCCTCTTGGTAGCCTTGGGACATTAACTTAGTTCTAAAAACCTATTTACTCTACAATAAGTGGTATCAGAGCTCAGTTTCAAAATCATAATTTTAAACTACTTTTTGATTAACGTAGATGGCTACATTCGGAAATTGAAACACACCTGAGGGTTACTCTATTACTAGACCTCCACTGTTTGACAATATTCCTTCTGATTTCTGGAAAACACGCATGTCTACTTTTTACTGTCACTTGATTATCGTATGTGGATCCTAGTCCAGGAAGGTTATACAAAACCAACTATATTAGTTGATGGAGTTAGGGTAGAAACACCTTCTGCAGATTGGACTATAGAAGAACATGACTTAGCACAACTAAATGCCAAATGTCTAAATAGCTTCTTTTGTGCTTTAAAATCTGAAGACTACATGCGGGATTCCACTTGCAAAAGTGGAAAGGACATATGTGATAGACTTTGTATAACTTATGAAGGGACTAATGAGGTTAAACAATCAAGACTCAATATCTTGTTACATGACTATGAGTTGTTTCGCATGAAACCTAATGAATCTATTTCTGACATGTACACAAGATTCACACAAATTATCACTTCTTTGCATGCACTTGGTAGGGAATTAACTAACGCTGAAATGCTTAATAAGATTCTTCGTTGTTTACCTACTACTTATGATGCTAAAATTACTGCAATTATAGATTCTAAAGATCTAAACATTTATTTTATTGACAATCTTCTTGGTTCACTCATTACTTATGAGCGAGGAGTAAGTCAAAGAAAGATTGATGCAGGTGAACCACGAAAGGAGAAGAATATTGCACTAAAGGTGGAAGAGTCAGAGAGTGAACACTCACAATCTGAGGATGAAGATGATATTGCATTAATGACTAGACAATTCAGAAGCTTTTTAAAGAGGAAGTAGAAGAGACGCCAGCAATGGAATAAAGGAAAGTTTAACAGAAATGACAAGGTTTCTAATGAAGTGATTTGTTATGAATGCAGGAAACCAGGTCATATCAAGACTGATTGCCCAAAACTAAAAGCCACTCCTAGCAAGGAGAAGGTAGAGGGGAAACCAATTATAAAGAAGGGCAATAAGAAATTTCAAAGAGCTTTTTCGGCGGACTCAGCTTCAGACTCATCTGAGACTGAAAAAGAAGAAGAAGTCACCAACCTTTGCTTGATGGCAGATAATGTTGATCAATCAGATCAAGAAGAGGTATGTGAATTAACTTATGATGAATTGTTTGAAGTTTCTGAACACATGCATGATGCATGCTAGTGTAAGTTTAGAATTGGAAGAGCTTAAGAAGGAACATGAAATCCTTAGGAAAGATCATGCATTAATAGATGACAACCACATGAAACTACTTGATGAATATGATGACTTGAATAAGAATTTTGAAAATTTAAAATCATCCTATGCTGATCTTGAAAGAGATTTTAAAAATTTTAAGGATGAATCTGAGAAGAAAACATATCATATCAGTTATATAAATCGAATCTTGGAAGAAATGAATTCATTTTATAAATTGACAATAAGAGCTATTGAGGATAATAGGATACCCCCCAAAATTGAAGATTTTACAAATCCTAAATATTATCATAAATATATTGAATCCCTTAGAAGACAAACAAATGGAAGAAAACATAGAAATATTTTTCCTAATGTTAAATGTAATAATTATGGATTTTTGGGACATATAGCTCAAACATGTACTTTGAAGATGAAAACTAATTTGGTGTGGAGACCTAAGATGCATAAACCTAGACATATCATACATGCATTTGATTATAAATTGCTAAAAGGTGAACCCAAACTTGTTTGGGTTCCCAGGTCTAACATTTGATATTTTCGCAGGGTTTCTCTCACACAAGATCTCATGGGAGCATATGGTACCTGGACAGTGGATGTTCAAAACATATGATTGGAGGCAAGGTTACACTTGGAGATAATACCACAAAGAAAGTGGTTGGATCAGGTATGATTAGAAATTTTAAAAACTTTTTCATAGACAATGTGTTATTGGTTGAAGGCTTAAAACATAATTTGTTAAGTATAAGTCAGCTATGTGATAAGGGCTATAATGTAAAATTTTTACCTACTAGCTACATATTAAGCCTAAATGGGAAAGAAGTTTTAAATGGAAAAAGGGTAAACAATGTTTACATGCTAGATTTAAATTGTATTCAATCTCCTACTAGTTTTTGTTTGAAAACTGTTTCTGATGAATCATGGCTTTGGCATAGGAGACTTTGTCATTCTAGTATGAAAAACTTTAGGAGAATTGTCCAAAAGAACTTAGTGAGAGGTATACCAAAACTAGACTATACTAAAGACCACCTTTGTGATGCATGTCAATTAGGAAAATAAGTGAAGTCCTCTTTTAAGTCCAATAAGGATCTTAGAACTAGTAAACCATTGGAAATTCTTCACATGGATCTTTTTGGACCAGTAGGAACTATAAGTCTAGGAGGGAAGGTATACAGATTTGTTATAGTGGATGATTTCTCAAGATTCACTAGGGTTAGATTTCTTTTTCATAAGAATGAATCGTTTGAGGAATTTAGAAATTTTTCGACTTAGATTCAAAGAAAATTAGGGTATGAAATAATATCCATACAAAGTGATCATGGAGAAGAATTTGAAAATGAAAGATTTGAAATTTTTTGTAAAGAAAAAGGGATTGATCACAATTTTTTTGCACCTAGAACCCCTCAACAAAATGGGATAGTTGAAAGGAAAAACAGAACATTAATAGAAGCCGCCTGAGCAATGTTGGCAGAATACTCACTTCCTAGATATTTTTGGGCTGAGGCGGTTAGCACTGCATGTTATGTTCTGAATAGGGTGAACGTGAGATCGAATATAAATAAAACACCCAATGAGTTGCTAAAAGGTAAAACACTAAATTTGTCTCATTTGCATGTTTTTGGTTGCAAGGTGTTCATTCATAATAATGGAAAATCTGCCTTAGGAAAATTTGATCCAAAATAAGATGAAGGAATTTTTGTTGGATATTGAAGTGTTGGAAAATCTTATAGGGTATTCGACAAAAGAACCTTAGTAATTGAAGAAACCACACATGTTGTATTTGATGAATCTGGAAATTTGGAATAGCCAAATGTTGTTGAAGATGAGATTGAGGAAAACTCCCAAAAGATTGATAGAATAAATTTGGAAGAAGATGTGGAAGAGAATTTGGAAAGAGAAAACCCTTTTCCTAGAGATTTGAGATTTTCCATTAGGGGGGTTTAGGAGATTTTGTAAATTGAAAATCATACAAACAGTAATTGTTTTGCCATCATCAAAGAGGGGGAGATTGTTAAGATAGTTGTTATTTGCATGTTTTACATTTTTGCAACTTGTATAGTTTTGATGATTCCAAACATTATTGTTCAAATGTGTTGTTATCTCCTAACAATTTTAGAAGATTTGTATTTGTTCTTGTGTGTACTAACATTTCAGAAAAATCAAACTCCGGACTACGAAGACTTCAAATCAAATTCAGTATGAAATACTTTGTGAATTTGAAGCTTGTACTTTTCTTTGAAATAAACTTGAAAGGGAGTGATTGTAGTTGAGTGAATAAAAACATACACACACACATAAGGAGATCATATAAAATTTATACTGATCGTACGGGACGATATCAGTTCGTACGTGACGATCAGACAGTTATCTCCTATTAAGATCACATGGAACGAATAGGAACTGGTCAGAAAAAATTTTCTAAGTCCTATTCGTCCAGGACGAAATTAAAAATTGCCAGGGACGATTTGTTCTCTGTAAGCTTTTTGTCCAGATTAAATTAAATTATCGTACATGATGATTTGCTCTCTGTAAGATTTTCGTCCAGACGAAATTAAATATCGTCCAGGACGATCTGGTCTCTATAAGATTTTTATCCAGACGAAATTAAATTATCGTACATGATGATTTGCTCTCTGTAAGATTTTTGTCCAGACGAAATTAAATATCGTCCAGGATGATCTGGTCTCTGTAAGAATTTCGTCCAGACGAACCAATTTTCGTCCAGACGATACAACCGACTTAGGATGGTTTTTATGCAGTTTTTGGAACCGACCTTGTAATAACCGTTCGTACCGGACAAACTTGGTTCGTACAGGATGATCAGCTTGTACAAAAACATTTCATACACATGTACAAAGAGGTTCATTTCAAGGATTTTAAATAATATCATCCAGGACGATCCACGATCGTACGGGACGATCCACTTCTTACAGAATTTAAAACTTGCAATTTTTGTGTGGTTTTTCTTATCTTTTGTATAAATAGTTCAAATTAGATAGCCACCCAATCTTTTTGTCATTTGATCTTCGTGCCTATTGAGAGAAAAGTCAAGGAGAGAGTGTGAGAGAGTATTTGAAGGAGGATTCCTACCACTGGAGTGTGAATACTTCACTTGGTGTTTAAAGGTAAGAATCTCTACTTGTGAATTTGGATTACTTCACTCTTTTCTTTCTTCCTTCTAGATTTCTTGTGAGAAGATCTGTCAAGGAGATCCGGTTCGCTGCCAACACTTGGAGAGTGTGAACAGCCGAAGGGTTCGTTGCCTACACTTGGAGAGTGTGAACAGCCGGAGGGTTCTCTGCCCACACTAGGAGAGTGTGAAAGGATGGAAGGGTTTGCTTCCTACACTTGGAGAGTGTGAACAGCCAAAGGGTTTGCTACCTACACTTGGAGAGTGTGAAAAGCCGAAAGGTTTGCTGCATACACTTGGAGAGTGTGAACAGCCGGAGGGTTCTCTGCCCACACTAGGAGAGTGTGAAAGGATGGAAGGTTCTCTGCCAACACTGGGGATTGTGTAAAAGGATGACGGTTCTCTGCTGCACCGGGTAGTGGTGAAAAGATTGTTTGTAAAGGCTTCTCTGCCTTGCTGTGGGTGCAAAAAGAGAGTCACTATTGGTATTATTGCAATACTCAGAGGGTGGCTCTAGGGAGTGGATGTAGGTCTGGTTTAGACCGAACCACTATAAATCTTGTGTCATTTACTTTACTTCATTTTATTTTCCGCATTTTTCTTTTGTTTAAAAATTCTGTGGTTAAAAAACATTTTCTATAAAAACTTAATAATAATTTTTATTTCGGTTCAACACATTTTTAAAGAGGGTTTAAAAATTTAAAATACCAATTCACCCCCCCCCCCCCCCCCCCCCTCTTGGTAGCCTTGGGACATTAACTTAGGTATAACAATCTATTTACTAGACTCAATAGGGGAGATCATTCAGAATCATGTAGTTGATTTGTTGATTGTTGAAGAACCTCCTAATAAGGGAAAGACTGAAATCTTGATTCAGAATGTAGAAACAGCTGTGGGAAGCAAAGATGTTGGATCCAATCATGGTAAAAAGAAGAAATCATAGTAGTTGATAGATATTGGGCCAATAAGTTCTAACCCGAGGAATAGAAGATTGGATATGTAAATGAATGGTAAAATGGGGATTTCTTCCCCTCTCCTACATTAATGCCTTCTATAGAATTCTTGAATTGTAGAGGAGAAAGGAAGAAAGGAGCTTCTCTATACCTTAAAGATTTTGTTAAATTGCATATTGTTTACTTTTTGAGTTTGTTAGAGGCTAATTTGTCTTCTTTTGATATGAAGAAGTCAAATTATTGATTGGTGATGGTTGGGATTATGTTATGGTGCCTTCATATGGGTTATCAGGAGGTATTATAGCTTTATGGAACTCTCATTTGGCCAATTTTTCAATTGTTGACTCTTCTTCCCAATGCATCATTAGGGATCTATCAATTATCAGTAAAGATAAATGGAGGATTGCTTCTGTATATGGATATAAAGACATGTATAAAGGGAGAGAACATTGTGAGAAGTTGGAGTTGCATTCTTCAGGAGAATATCCTATTGTGGTGGGTGGAGATTTCAATTGCCTCACTTCTAAGGAAGACAAGAGAGGAGGAAAAAGGTTTTAGTTTTCTCAAGGTCCTAAAGAAAAGGACTTTTTTGCCAATAATAATTACCATGAGGTAGGATTTATTGGCCCATGGTTTACTTGGAGTAACAATAAACCTAGAGGGGCTCATATTTTGGAAAGATTGGACAGGTGCTTCCTTAACTCTATGGCTTTAAATTCTTTTAATCATTTGGTTGTTAGGCACCTAGCTAGAATAGCCTCCGATAATTGTCCAGTTATTCTTAATTTCCTTGACTTTAATACATGTTCTAAGAATATCATTAAATTTGAGGATGTGTGGGCATCTTATCCGTCTTCTTCATATCTTGTTAAGAAGGAGTGGAACAAATCTTATTTCGGAAGTTATTCTCAAATATTGAATTCAAAGTTTAAAAGAGCTTTAAAAACTCTTTTCTTATGGAGTAAGGCTAAGTTAAAAAAATTTAACCTATTGAAAGGAGAACTTGATGGAAGATATATTGAAATTGCAAACAAATGATTCAGATATTGGATTTCTATCTGAAGAAGAATATTGGATATTGAAAGCTAAGGTGAATGAATTCAGTTCTACTTTGGCTCAGTTGAATGCATGGTGGAAACAAAGAGCAAAGGTCAAATGGATGGTTGATGGTGATAGCAATTCAATGTTTTTTCACTCATTTGCTAGTGCAAGGTGGAACATGAACAACATTGTTAAGATAAAGGATGATAATAGGAATTTCATGGAGGAGCTTGATTAAATAGAAGATGTCCTTTTTCAGTTTTTCAGCCAAAAGTGGAGATAGAGGAATAGTATCTCGGATGGATGGCCTATGCCGAGGAATGCATTGAATGATGATGATTGAAACTTGATAGCAACGGAGTTCTTGGTGGAGGAGATTGAGATGGTTTTAAATCAAATGGGTGGTAACATTGCCCCCGGTTTTGATGGCATAACATAATCATTTATCAAAGCTTTTTAGAATATCATCAAAATTGATTTTTTGAATGCTTTCATTCAATTTCTTTGTCTTGGTGAGATGGATAAATCTTGGAAAGATACCTTAATAGTTCTCATTCCTAAAGTATCTAATCCTTTGCTTCCATCAAAATTTAGACCTATTAGCATGTGTAATTCGGTTTACAAGGTGGTGGTAAAAGTTATTTTGAACAAATTATTATTTTGAACAAATTATTATTGAAATCACTATACACATTATATGATGAATTCCAAGTAGAGGCGTGAGGGGAGGAGAGAGAAGCTCCACAAATTGAGGAAGGAATTGGAAGAAGCTTTTGGCTGCAAACGGTGAAAATAGATTATGGTGGCCGGTCATCCTTGGATGACTGAATCACCAAATCCTTTAGTTCTACCGCGCATCCAACTATGTTGGATACAAAAGGTACCTTTTCATTCAATCGTAGCTTTTCTAGTTTCTTTAACTCTCCTCTATTGATTAGAGAGGGAGGTTTGGTTTCTAAGAAAAAATCTTTGCCGGAGAATGGTAAAGAAAAACAAGTAATGGATGCTTTGAAAACAAATTCTATATCTCCCTTGCCGGTTTTGATCCTTAGAGCAAATAATTTGGAGGCTTTCTCTTCAGGTTGCTTTGATAACAATTTGGATAATTCTAATGCGTGGATTAGAAAACAACATATTAAAATTAATTTGAATGAAATTCATGATGGAAGTAAAGTGGCCAATGTGGTAAAACTTGACTTGGAAAATGAAAAGCCAATGTTCGTGTTTTAAGAAATTCATTGGTGGTGAAGATTCTTTGCAAACACTTGCCCTTCTCAAGTTGTGCATATGAATTAAGGAGGCAATGGGGTAAATTTGGAAGTTCCATATAACCTCACTTGGATTAGATTGGTTTCTATGCTCTTTTTAGTCATAGGAAGCAATGGAAGAAGTTCTTAATGGAGGTCCTTGTTATGTGGGTGGATTTGTCATTGGACTAGATAAATGGTCTCCCAATTTTTCTCCTTATTCCTTGGACGAGATTTCTTCTCCATTATGGGTTCGTCTTCCTCACTTGCCATTACATTGCTGGGATGAAACCAATATTACGAGAGTTATTTCAAGTATTGGGACTCCTTTATTATTGGATGGCAACATGTTTAGATGGGGGAGAAGGGAATTCGCTAGAGCCTGCATTCGGGTAAAATTGAACTCGAAACTCCCTAGTGGAACATGGGTTGAAGGTATTCATGGCAAATTTTTTTAGAAATTTGAATTTAAAAATTTATCTTCTATTTGTTTCAAATGTGGAAGAATTGGACATATAGATGTGGTATGTCCAAATGGTTTTCAAAATCTAGATTTGATTGATAAGGAGGTTATCAATTATCCATTACTAGTTGAAGAAAGTTCATTCGAATCTTGGATGCACTTGAAATTCAATTCTAAAAAAAAGCCATAAAAGTGTTAGGAGGAATTCTTCTAATAAGCATGTTGAGGAATCTCATCCAATTTGCCGGATAATCTCTGGAGGCTCAATTTTAGATCGTCTTTCGATGAAGACAGCTCAGAATTCAATTGCAAAAGATGCTGAAATTAAGGAAGGAGAGGAAGTTGTTGTTAGCTTTAATTCAAATTTGGTTGTTGAGCCGGTTGTAGCTCATAATCCAAATTCTGAATACAATCAATCTGGAGCGTTGATTGATGAAAGTAGAAATGATATTGCTGAAGTTGATTTGGTGATTCCAATAGATAATGCAGATTCTTCTATTGATCAGCAATAAAATACTGATATTTCAGGAATTCAAAATTCAAATTTTGTATTCCCATATATCATGGAAATAGATAAGGAAGCTATTGAATCCGATATTAACTTGGTTTCGGCTGTTCAAGTTGTTGAGGAGCTGAAGCCAGTTTTTTCTCCAACAAATCTAGCTAGGCATTTTGAGAAGGATGACATAATTGAAGGAAGAAATGAGATTGCTGATATTTCAGAAGTTCAACCAAAGACTACTGGGAATTTGGAAATTCAAAAATTCTAATTTTGAAATTCCACAAACTATGGAGGCAGATAAGGAGGAGTTTGGGAAGGAACATATTTTGGTTTTTACTCCTACTAAGGCAGCCTTGACTTCCGAATTACATGAAACTAGAGATGATTCTTCTAAAATCACTTCTCCTAATTCAACAATCAGTTTAAAGTTAAAAAATGGTCTTAATGAAGAATAAAAAAGGCTCTTCTTTGGATCTTGGTTCTTCTGGTTCTAAACACAAGCTATTCAAAGAATTACAAGACGTAGGACTGGTGAAGGATCAAACTAGAAGGAGGATTACTGATCTCAGAATGAAGAACGATTTGAGAAGTTCTTCCCAAATATCTCAATAATATGATACCCGAAATTCTCATTGCAAATAGCAAAGTCGGAAGATGCATAAAGTTGGAAATTCTAATCAATGAATTTTCCAAAATTCTTGCTTGGTACTACATCATTGGAAATTGGAAAAGACATCTAAAATACCTATTATTTTTATCCTTAGGTGTTTTGAGATTGTCCGGCTTTTTTTGTAGTTTTCTTTTGATTATCTTTTGTAGCTTTCTTTTTCTTTTGGCTTTTTTGTTTTTTAAACTTATTATATTTGCTTATGGGATCATTACTAGATCCTATTCTTTAACCGAATAGGAACTCTGGGATACTAACCAACCCTTGGGTTGTTTCAAACTTTGGTACCCCCTGCATCTCAACTGTTTCAAAATAGGAAACGGTGGATTTCATTTCAAAAACAATAGGTTTAATGTTAACAAATTTGCCTTCAATAAGGATCCTTTTTCTTTTTGATCAAGGATCTTTTGATTTTTACTTCCTAGTTTGTTTAGGTAGTTATTTCTTTTATTTTAATGCAACTTTTGCATTTTCTCAACAAAAAAAAAATACAAATTATTATCTATTATTCTTATTTTGATTTTGGTGGAGCAGGTGGATTTTATCAAGGGAAGATCTCGCTCAGACCATGTGCTTGTTGCTCAGGAATTGTTCCATAAACTCAGGTATTCTAAATCATCCAAATGGGTTGTTTCATTTAAAGTTGATATGGAGCAAGCATATTTTTCAATGTGTTGGTTTATTCTTAAAAAAGTTTTGAACTATTTTGAATTCCCTGCTAAATTCTCAATGCTTATTTTGGAATGTGTTGAAGAACTGAGATTTTCTTTGATCACTAATCGTAATTTATCATAATTTATAGAATCCAAGAGTAGTTTCTGCGAAGGTTTCTCCTTGTCACCTCTTCTTTTCATTCTTTATTCCCAACTTCTTTCTAATTCTATTACTCAAACTTCATTTGGGATTAGCATCTATCAAAATGGTTCATGGATATCACACTTATTATATGCAGATGATCTGATGATTTTCTCTGAAGCAAATAAGAAGATGGAAATTGAGATTAAGGGCATACTTACCAAGTTTAGTAAATGGACGGGACAACGTATTAATGTTAACAAATCTACCATTCTTTTTGGTAAGATTGTTAATAGAAGAAGAATGAAGTCCATTACTCATATCATGTGGTTCAAAGAAGTTATATAATTTTCTTATCTTGGTATAAAATGGCTTTAAGAAGATTGGTGGCTGCTGATTTTCAATTTATCACTGAAAAATCATTATAAATGCTCAACATATGGGGTACCAAGTTCATATCCTTGGCTAGAAAATTAACCTTGGTTAAGTCGGTCATTTTGTCCTATCCAAAATTATATAGCACACACTCTCTTATTCCAGTTAGCGTGCTTTAGGAAATTGAAAATTATGTAGAAGCTTCCTATGGAACAAGTCAAATGGAAAGTTGGGAATTCATTATGTTAGTTGGTGTGATTTGTGCTTGCCTTTAAAATGGGAGGAAGTAGTTTGTTTTACTATACATCTAAAGTTTCTTCTCTTAGATCTAGATTAGCTTAGCTTTTTTACAAAATAAAGACTCTCTCCTACCCAAGACTCTAGCTCCTAAGTATGGCACCAAGGTTGAAGTTGAAGACAATAAGAAAGATTATCATCTTCATTAAAACTAATTTGTGATGGTGGAAAACTTTTTATTACTTTTATGAAATGGAACATTGCAAATGGATAATCTATTGATGTCTACAGAGACAAATGGATTTTAGATAAATGTATCAACAAGTGGACAACTATTGTAGTGCCTCAAGGTGATGAGGTTTTACTGTTGGATAGGTTTATTGTAAATAAAAACTAGAATGTTGTTGAATTGTTAAAGGTGTTTGGACATGAACTGGTGGAACTAATCCTACAAATCAACATCAAAATATCTAAACGGGATGATGAACTGGAGATGATTTTGAAATTTCATTAGGGATGTTAAGCCCTATGAACTTAGTACCAAGCTTACCAAGAGGGGGGTGAATTGGTATTTTAAAAACTCTTTTCACATAGAAAGAAAATTGCATAAACCAAATCACACCACAGAAATAAAATGCAGAATTTAAAAAGTGCGGAAGCAAGAAAAAGAACATAGAGATTTATAGTGGTTCGGTCAACTCGACCTACGTCCACTCCTTGGAGGCATCCTCCAAGTATTGCACTATAAAACGTGACTCTCCTTTAGCCCCCACGGCTAGGTGGAGAAGCCCTCACAAGAACCTCCATTTTGCCACCCCAGCAAGGCAGAGAACCTACCTCCTTTTGCTTCCTCCTGAAGCTGGTAGAGAACCACAACTAGAAGCAAATTCCTTACCTCTACCGACCCTTCCACAGACGAGAAACTCCAAACGAAAGACAAGCAGAGCGATCCTTGAAGCAACTCTTGAGAATCCCCTCAGAAGCTCCCCCTCACAAGATCCTCTTTCTCTCCCTCTCCTCAAGGTCTTCTCAGGTCAAGGCAGCAGCCAAAGGTCTTCTTAAAAAAAAATTTGAACAAGAGCTCTTAAATAGAAGAGCTCAAAAGCAGCTCATTAATTGCAAGTAGCCGACTTTATTGTCCAGGCTGATATGGACATTGGCCTGGCCGATCAGTACAAATCACTGAAGATCGGCCTAGGCATCGCCCTGGGAACAGTCCTGGATGATTGAATTTTGGCTTGATCGTCCAGGCCGATCTCACGATCGTCCTGGCCAATCAGTTCAAATCAGAGGAAAATCGTCCTAAGCATCGCCCTGTTTTTGAGCTGGCTGATATTTATCATCCTGAAGTAACTTAAGGATTTTGAATAGATCGTCCTAGCCAATCATGAGATCGTCCAGGATGATACGATCGTATCAATCATCCTTAATTACTCCCTTGATTTCCTGATCAATTAAGGCATAATTTGATAATTTCGTCTAGGGCGATCCGTGGATTGTCCTGGATGATAATTTAAAAATATAGTATACCTTAATTGTCTATGGAGGCTACTTCTTTCTATTTTGAGCTTATCGTCCTGGCCGATACACGTATCGTCCAGGCCGATATGTTAATGTCGGCTGCCTTAATTAAGAATCCTTATTTAGACCTTCTGTTTTAAGCCAGATCGTCCAGGATGATGTAAAATCATCTCGGCCGATGTGAGCAAAAATAGAAATTCTAAGTCTCTCAAGTGTGTGTGTGTAGGGTTACTTAGCATCAGTCTCTTTGACCATTACAAGTAGACTCAAAAGGTGAAAAATAAAAGTACAGACTGACTCAACCCTAAACCTACGCAATCCTGAACTGGCTTCTTTTTGATCGTCCGATCTTCGATTCCTGAAAAGTTAGAAGCAACAAGTAGTCCAAGAGAAATAGTGTTTGTCAATCATCAAAACATAAGTCATGAAAAAATAGATTTGCAACAGATTTTCCAAAATTTGGGTAAGACTATCTGGATTGATTTTTTAGTCTATGCAACAACATCAAGAAGAACCCAAATTTTAGAAATGGATTAAAAGATCCAAAATGAATCCTTGGGTAAAAGTGTTCTGGTGGAGGCTTTTTAAAAATGCTATTCCAACTTATCTTTTCTTAACACATAAAAGATTACAAAGTAATGAAACATGCCGAAGATGCTAGAACGGTATTGAAAATGTGGAACATGTACTTGTCAAAGGTAGCAAATTGAAAGAAGTGATCTTACTGTTTAACAATTGGGGATTTGGAATTCCAATGTTCATTAATTTAGAAGAATGCTTCTCTTGGATGGAATCAATAGCCCAACATAATTGTATGCTTCTCAACTTGTTTTGCAATGTTGTGTTTCTTTCATGGAAGGCTAGATTCAAATTCATAGATGAAGGAGTTGAAGATAGACCAAATGCAATTGCTGCAAATGCCGTTAGCTTTTCCTCTTTTTCTAAAAAGATTTTTAACATTAGCTTGAATACATGGGATGTTAACTAGTCAATTAGACTGTCTAATATTTGGCATCCCCCTCCACCCGATTGGTTAAAGATTAATGTATGCTTCAGTTGGTTCTTCTCATAGAGCTGGTGTTGGAGGAGTGGTCCGTGACTGCAAAGGAAGGTTCTTATTGGCTTTTGGTAAATCTTGCATCCATTGAGACATTTATCAATTAGAGCTCCAAGTTATCAAATCATAGAAAGAATTCATTAAAGATTGGATGTTCAAATATAAGGGAGTACTCATTGAAGGTGACAATTTTAATATAATGAGGATTCTCTAACACGATTTTCTTGATGGCTTCAAGGAGATGGAAGACTTTGAGTTCTTTAAAGAATTCAACCATGTTATCATTAAATGTGTAGATAGAGGAAGCAACAAGTTAACAGACATGTGTGCTAACTTTACTCTTGTTAACAATTTCTTTTCGGTGGATTTATGTTTGAATAAGATTCCTCCTTTCTTTAGTTTGTTGAAGGATGAATCAACATTATAGTTTTCCTTTTCTAGTAATGCATTTATTGCTCTTTAAAAAAAAAAAAATTCTCCCAAAACACTCTCACTATCACTCCTAAGAAAAATTTCATAGAAGAAGTATGATAGTTAGTTTTTAGTACTCTTATGTAGAGAGGATAGGAAAAACTAACCAGAAAAATAAAAATATCATGTTGAATGTACTTTGATTATATAAGACGATCGCACTTCATACATACAAACAATTTAAAAATCCATTAAAATTTAATAAGTTCGTCTAATATGATTTCGTACGAACCCATTTTGTATACTAGTTGTCATATGTACGAACCCTATATTGTATAGTATGAACTATTAAATTAAATCATGATTTGTATGGTACAAATATGGATGAACCTATTTCATACTCTGGACATTTTTTGTATGAAATAAATTTTCTACATTACGAACAATTCAAAAAATTTACCTGTTCGTATGGGATAAACTGGTACGCACCTATTTCATACTCTGGATGTCATCTTTACAAACTCCACTTTATTTAGTATGATCAATTCAAAAAAATGGTGAGTTTATTTGTGACAAATTGGCACATATACATTTTGTACTCAGGATGTCATCTGTATGAATTCAACTTCATATAGGATGAATTATTCAAACGAAAATTTCTAAGGCATGATTCATTTAACTTCATTATAGAGGAACTTTTATGTCAAATTTTCTAGTACAATTCAAGAATTATATAATATGATTAGTTTTTAAAAATAAAAGTTTTGACTCACTCACATAATGTGTGTGTGTGTGTGTACATGGTTACCCAAATACAATCACACTCTCTTAGACTCAAGAAAAAATAGATAAAGTACATACATTAATTACAAGAAACCCTAATCTAATGTGTCATGAAGTCTTTGGCAGTCAGGAGTATGATTTCTCTAAAACATTACTACACATAATTAACAAAAAAAAATTTCTAATATGTGTTAGGAGAAATAGTAATCAACACAATAATATTTTGGAATAATAAAAAACCCACATAAAAATATAGTTTTGAAAACTAAGTTATAATAATCTCCCCCTTTTTGATGATGGCAAACCAAATATTTTTTGAGTTAACATTAAAGTAATTTTTTTCCTAAGCTCCCCCTCAATAAGTGATTAATTTAAAAACATGCGATTCCAAGGAAATCAAAACAACAACAATAATAAAATAAAATTATAAAACAAACATAAATAAAAATAACTAAACACACATAAATTACAAATCACAAAAAAATCTCACAACAAATAATCATGACAGACATAAAAAAAATCAAACAAATAATACACAATACATATATCACAAAAAATCACCCAACAAATAATCATTAAAAAACATCAAATATCATCAAACAAATAATACATCAAGCAATAACTAATGACTCCCCCCTTTGACAACAACAAAAAAGAAAGTACTTCTTGAAAATATAAGTATCTATGGATAAATCAAAAGAGTTCATGAAGAAGAAGATTTTAAACTAATTACAAATACAAAATTAAGTTCCTAATGTTATAAAGAATAACTCATTTTAAATCAAAGAATGATTAAAATTAGAATAGTCAAATAGGTTCACTATTCATTTTTAGAAAAAAAATAAATAAAAATAATTATTGCAATAATGATGAAATAAATATTAATTAGTTTCTAATTCAATAGAAAAAGATTATTATTAATTATATGGGTTTGTTTAAGATAGAATGATAAAGGAAAGAACTTTCTGAATTTTTTAATTGGTGACTTTGCTCATCTTTTCAATTATTTGTGGCACACTTTGTGTATATTCTTAGTTTGGGCTAATTTTGTGCCACCTTTCATATTGGTAAACATTTCTCTTTTTTTTTTAAACAAGTGGTACATTTTATGCATCCTTTTAAGTTTGGCATGCTTTGTACACGTTTTTACATTTTTGATCTATCCAATATCAATAAATCTAAACATAAATTCAAATAATTAACAAAAATAAAAAAATTGAAAAAGAAATAAAATAAAAATAAGACATCTATTTTGCATCGTAATCCGACGGTATTAAGATGCAAGCCTGCTGAAGCAACCGTGTCAAATCCCCTCCAAACTCCCTTGAGTCCCCCCTTACAGTTGAAAGTTCGTTCGGGATGTTAAGCCCTATGAACTTAGTCCCAAGCTAACCAAGAGGGAGGCGGGGGGGGGGGGGGGGGGGGGGGAGGTGAATTGGTATTTAAAAAAACTTTTAAGACAAAGAAATAAAAACACAAACCAAATCACACCACAAGAAATTAATGCGGAATAAAAAGTGCGGAAGCAAAAATAAGAACACAAGATTTATAGTGGTTCGGTCTACTCGACCTACGTCCACTCCTTGGAGGCACCCTCCAAGTATTGCACTACAAAACGTGAGTCTTCTTTAGCCCCCACGGCTAGGCGGAGAAGCCCTTACAAGAACCTCTTTTTTGCCACCCCGGCAAGGTAGAAAACCTACCTCCTTTTGCTTCCTCCTGAAGCTAGCAGAGAACCACAACCAAAAGCAAACTCCTTACCTCTACTGACCCTTCCACGGACGAGAAACTCCAGACAAAAGACAAGCAGAGCTATCCTTGAAGCAACCCTTGTGAATCCCCCTCACAAGCTTCCCCTCACAAGATCCTCTCTCTCTCCCTCTTTCTCTTTCTCTCCTCAAGGTCTTCTAAGGTCAAGGCAGCAGCCAAAAGTCCTTCTAAAATGTTTGAACAAGAGCTCTTAAATAGAAGAGCTCTCAAGGAGCTCATTAATTGCAAGTAGCCGACTATATCACCCCGGCCGATCTGGACATCAGCCTGGCCGATCAGTACAAATCAAAGAAGATCGGCCAAAGCATCGCCCTGGGAATAGTCCTGGACGATTGAAATTTGGCTTGATCGTCCAGGCCGATCATACAATCGTCCTTGACGATTAGTTCAAATCAGACGCAAATCGTCCTGAGCATCGCCCTGTTTATGACCTGGCCGATATTTATCCTCCTGAAGCAACTCAAGGATTTTGAATGTATCGTCCTGGCCGATCCTGTGATCGTCCAGGATGATTTAATTGTATCAATCATCCTTAATTACTCCCTTGATTTCCTAATCAATTAAGTCATAATTTGGTAATTTCGTCCAGGCCGATACGGGGATCGTCCTGGCCGATAATTTAAAAATACAGTATACCTTAATTGTCTATGGCGGCTACTTCTTTCTGTTTTGAGCTTGTCATCCTGGCCGATACACGTATCGTCCAGGCCGATATGTTAATGATGGCTGCCTTAATTAAGAATCCTTAATTAGACTTTCTGTTTTAAGCTGATCGTCCCAGACGATATAAATATCGGCCAGGCCGATGTGGGCAAAAACAGAAATTCTAAGTCTCTCAAGTGTGTGTGTGTGTAGGGTTACTTAGCATCAGTCTCTTTGGCCATTACAAGTAGACTCAAAAAGAGAAAAACAAAAGTACAGAATGACTCAACCCTAAACCTACGCAATTTTGAACATGGCTTCTTCATGATCGTCCGGTCTTCGATTCCTGAAAAGTTAGAAGCAACAAGTAGTCCAAGAGAAGTAGTGTTTGTCAATCATCAAAATACAAGCCATGAAAATATAGATTTGCCACAATCTCCCCCTTTTTTATGATGGCAAAACATTACGAAAAAAATAGCAAAAAATTTCAGGATTGATGAAAAGAGGAATCTCATACACTTCTCCCCCTTTTGACATATCAAAAAGAAGGGTACAAGAAAGCAAAGCAAAAGAGATCCTCCTTTTTTTTTTTTACCAAGGCATTAACATGATATAGTACATGTGATTAAATCAAAAGAAAATTTGTGAGTTAATGTGTTAATAAGCTCATCAATCTATAGAATAGTAGAATATCCGATCATGACTACCCTTAGCTCATACTTTTTTTAGGGTAGAATCGTCTTTTGAAATCAATGACCTAACTCAAGGGTTTATGAGAAAAAGGAATCCACCTATCACTTGGCTTAAGAAAATCATCTTCATACAATAATGAGGTAAAGTAAATTTGTCACAATAGCAAGTTAATCGAAGTCAAGTCTTTGATAACCAACACTTCTAAGTTCTAAAAGATTTAAAAGAGAGAGTAGCTTGCTTTGGAGTGGGCTCATTTTATGCCTCTTGTCAATATCGTGGCGCTTTGCGCACTTTTTTTTTTTGTTGTTCAATTTTTAGCGTCTTTGCGCATCTTTTATTGGCATCATTGGCCAATTTTTTTATTTTTTTGCAAGCTATATTCTCTTTTATAATCTTTTAAAGACAAAGTTGTGAATAAATCTTCTCATATATTAGAGAGTAGGAGCACTCTCTCTAACAAAAGGAAGAGTTATCACAAGCAGAATTAATAATTAAGGATAAGAGTAACGAGAAATTTTGATGTGATAAAAAGACTTTAAACATTATAAGTATAAGATAGATTTGCTTATGCAAGCTTCAGACAAGATCGCAATTCCATAACCAATCTTTAACTTGAGATAGATTTTTGATTATAGAAGAAAACTATGCCACTAAAATAGGTTAAAGAAAGAGACACAATTACAAAATTTTCTTACCACTTAAGAGATTGAGTAGATAAAAACATATTGACTATAAATTTCCAACGACAAGGACAAGGAATATAATACCATATTAGCAATGGTTATGAAAACTAAGTAAAGAGAAGAAAAAAAGAGAAAAGGAAGTAAATGAAAATAAAAAGCAAAAGAAAAAACAAAAGAAAATAAAAAGTTTTTATGCATTTATGTCAATCACACCCAACCTGGTCCTTAAAGAGCTGAAAGTATCGAAGGCCAGTGATTTAGTGAAGATGTCTGCCAGTTGATTTTCAGTTGTCACATGGTGTAACTCGATGTCTCCCTTAGTCACATGATCTCTAATGAAGTGATGCCTAATGTCAATGTGTTTAGTCCTTGAATGTTGGATAGGATTCTTAGAGATGCATATGGAACTAGTATTGTCACAAAAGATTGAGATGGTACTTACATGTAATCCTAAATCTAATACCTGTTGTTTTAACCAAAGGACTTGGGCCACACAACTTCCAAGAGCAATGTATTCAGCTTCAGCAGTGGAAAGAGCAACAGAGTTTTGCTTCCTACTAGACCAAGAGACCAAAGATTGTCCAATGAATTGACAAGTTCCAGAAGTGCTCTTTCTATCCACCTTGCATCCTGCAAAATCATAGTCAAAAAAACCAATAATCTCAAAAGAAGAGCTATGTCTAGGGTACCAAATCCCTAATCCTTGTGTCCCCAAAAGATATCTAAAAATCCTTTTAACAGCAGTCAAGTGGGATTCCTTAGGGTCAGCCTGAAACCTAGCACAAAGGCAAACACTAAACATGATGTCAGGTCGGCTCGCAGTCAAGTAAAGTAAGGATCCAATCATGCCTCTATACTTCTTCTGATCAACAGACTTACCACTTGGGTCCTTGTCCAATGGAGCACTAGAAGTCATGGGAGTGTTAATTGGCTTGGCTTTGTCCATCTCATATTTCTTCAAAATGTCCTTTATGTATTTTGTTTGATTTCGAAAAGTTCCATCCTCCAATTGCTTTATGCTAAACCCTAAAAAGTAGGACAATTCTCCCATCAAACTCATCTCAAACTCTCTACTCATGTTTTAGAAAAAACATCACACAAAATTTTATTAGAAGATCCAAAGAGTATGTCATCCACATAAATCTGAACAATGAGTAAATCATCTCCAACTCTCCTAAGAAAAAGGGTGGTGTCTACACTTCCCTCGACAAACTCCCTCTAACCAATTTTGAAAAGCTAAACACTATCTCCAAAAACTCCAAAATCTAAAAGCTTGAAGGGATTAATCATATGGAAGGCCATATTTAAAGAGCAACGTGTAGACAAAACAAAACCAAAACAAAACAAATGAAAATAAAGCAAACTAAAATCAACACAAAGAGAGCACAAAAACTTAAAAAAAATAAATAAAAGACACACAAAAAAAAACTAAAAATTTCAAGCAAGTGATAAAGCAGCGAGTTTAAGCAATTTTGAGCTGCAAGCCTCCTTATGTCCAGTTATCCTATGCTCCCACGAGGTCTTTGGTGAGAGCAGACCTGCAAAACTCAACAACAGTCAGATTTAGAAACCCAAATAGGTTTGGGATCCATCTTATGAAAAGTAGAAGGTGATGCTTGTGTGCCATGCTGTGTATTATTTAATTTTGGTCTCCACACCCATTATGTACTACGATAAACTGTGCAAGTGTGTGAGATGTGTCCTAGCATGCCACAAGAAAAACATTGAACTCCAGGAAAAGGTTTTCTTAAATTGTTAGGATAAAAATGCCTCTTCCTAGGTTCTGACTTTTGATTAGTAGTTGGTGTCATCCTAGCTTTCTTACATGTTTCCAAATCAATTTGAATCCTCAAATTTGTTCTTTTTAATGCATCAATCTTAATCCTCAAATTTTTCTCAATCTCTTTAGATTTCTTAAGATCAACCTTAAGTGAGGTGTGTAAAGCTTTTAATGCATTATATTCATCAACTAATTCCAAATGCTTTTTGTTCAACTCATCAAATTCAGCAAGAAGAGCCATGTGATTAGAATCAAATGTTGCATGATCTTTGAGAAAAACTTCATGCTATTTTTGTAGATTTGAATGTTCTAATTTTAGACTAGCATGAGTCTTCTTAAGTTTTTTGTATGATGCATGGATTTTTTCACAAATTTCAAACAATTCATCATAGGTTGGTTTACATACCTCTTCCTCATCACTTTGATTTTCTCCCATGAAACACAAATTCATAGTCTCTTCCTCTGGTTCAGTCTCAGAGGAATCAGTACCAGATTCTGCCCAAAAACCTCTTTGGATTTTCTTCTTGTCTTTCCTTGACTTGGCTTTCTCGTCACCTTTTTCCTTTTCTTTACTTGAATGATTTTGAAGTGTAGGGCAATCGGCTTTCACATGTCCAGGTTTCCTGCATTCAAAACAAACAACATCAGAAGATCCCTTAACATATTTGTGATCCTTACCTTTCCTCCAACTTTGATGATGATTTTGTTTCTTCCTTAGAAAGCTTTTGAATTGCCTTGTGATGAAGGCAACATCATCGCTTTCAGACCCGGAAGATTCAAAATCTAATTTGTGCGCCTTTAGTTTGATTGTTTTCTCCTTTTTCTTCTTACCTGCATCAAGACTTCTTTGATTCACCCCTTGCTTGTAAGCAATGAGTGAGCCAAGTAAGTTATCAATAAAATAGGTGTTCAAATCTTTGGATTCAGTAATGACAGTAATTTTTGCATCATAAGACGAAGGAAAGCATATTAAAATCTTGTTAACTTTTTCATAATTTGAAAGCTCTTTTCCTAGTGCATGCAATGAAGTAACAATCTGAGTAAACCTAGTGTACCTGTCAGAAATCGATTCATGAGGTTTCATACAAAAAAGTTCGTAGTCATGCAAGAGAATGTTTAAACGGGATTGCTTAACTTTATTAGTACCTTCATAGGTGATGCATAATTTATCCCAAATCTCTTTACCCATTTTTCAAGTTGAAACTCGCATGTAATCCTCAGATTTCAAAGCACAAAAAAAATAGTTCAAACACTTTGCATTTAATTGAGCCAAATCACATTCATCAAAAGTCCATTCAGTAAAAGCAACTTCAGTTTTAATTCCATTAATTTCACGAGTAGGTGGAGAATACCCTTCTTGAATAAGCATCCACATGCGATAATTAGTAGATTGTAAAATCGTTGACATGCGGGTTTTCCAAAAATCAAAAGGTAGGTTATCAAAAAGGGGAGGTCGGGTAATGGAATACCCTTCCGTAGTGTTATGATTCCCAATGTTAGCCATGGATCAAATTCAAAAAATTTTCAAACTTAAATTTTCAAATCCCGCTCTGATACCACTTGAAAGTTCGTTTGGGATGTTAAGCCCTATGAACTTAGTCCCAAGCTAACCAAGAGGGGGGGGGGAATTAGTATTTAAAAAAACTTTTAAGACAAAGAAATAAAAACACAAACCAAATCACACCACAAGAAATTAATGCGGAATAAAAAGTGCGGAAGCAAAAATAAGAACACAAGATTTATAGTGGTTCGGTTGACTCAACCTACGTCCACTCCTTGGAGGCACCCTCCAAGTATTGCACTACAAAACGTGACTCTTCTTTAGCCCCCACGGCTAGGCGGAGAAGCCCTTACAAGAACCTCCTTTTTGCCACCCCGGCAAGGCAGAGAACCTACCTCCTTTTGCTTCCTCCTGAAGCTGGCAGAGAACCACAACCAAAAGCAAACTCCTTACCTCTACCGACACTTCCACGGACGAGAAACTCCAGACAAAAGACAAGCTGAGCGATCCTTGAAGCAACCCTTGTGAATCCCCCTCACAAGATCCCCCTCACAAGATCCTCTCTCTCTCCCTCTCTCTCTTTCTCTCCTCAAGGTCTTCTCAGGTCAAGGCAGCAGCCAAAAGTCCTTCTAAAATGTTTGAACAAGAGCTCTTAAATAGAAGAGCTCTCAAGGAGCTCATTAATTGCAAGTAGCCGACTTTATCATCCCGTCCGATCTGGACATCGGCCTGGCCGATCAGTACAAATCAAAGAAGATCGGCCAGAGCATCGCCCTGGGAACAATCCTGGACGAATGAAATTTGGCTTGATCTTCCAGGCCGATCATACAATCGTCCTGGACGATTAGATCAAATCAGACGTAAATCATCCTGAGCATCGCCCTTTTTATGACCTGGCCGATATTTATCGTCCTGAAGCAACTCAAGGATTTTGAATGTATCGTCCTGGCCGATTCTGCGATCGTCCAGGATGATTTGATCATATCAATCATCCTTAATTACTCCCTTGATTTCCTGATCAATTAAGGCATAATTTGGTAATTTCGTCCAGGCCGATACGGGGATCGTCCTGGCCGATAATTTAAAAATACAGTATACCTTAACTGTCTAAGGCGACTGCTTCTTTCTGTTTTGAGCTTATCAGCCTGGCCGATACACGTATCGTCCAGGTCGATATGTTAATGTCGGCTGCCTTAATTAAGAATCCTTAATTAGACTTTCTATTTTAAGCTGATCGTCCCGGACGATATAAATATCGGCCGGGCCGATGTGGGCAAAAACAGAAATTCTAAGTCTCTCAAGTGTGTGTGTGTAGGGTTACTTAGCATCAGTCTCTTTGACCATTTCAAGTAGACTCAAAAAGAGAAAAACAAAAGTACAGACTGACTCAACCATAAACCTACGCAATTCTGAACTTGGCTTCTTCATGATCGTCCGGTCTTCGATTCCTGAAAAGTTAGAAGCAACAAGTAGTCCAAGAGAAGTAGTGTTTGTCAATCATCAAAACACAAGCCATGAAAACATAGATTTGCAACAACAGGATCTTCTCCCTCTCAGACTTCAGCCGTTCCTCACTCCCTTTCAAGCTCTCTCTTTAAGTCTCCCCCACAAGAACGAAGCTGCAATGGCTGCCAAAGACACTTATGAAGTGTCATGTCATAGCTTAAATAGAAGATCTCAAAAGAGCTCATTAAGGCAAGTTGCCGACATTATCGTCCAGGACGATACAAATATCGTCCTGTACGATCAATAAAATTTAAGCCCAATCAGCCAGTACGATTTGAGATGATCATAAGAAATTTGTTCATATCATCCAGGATGATAATATATCGTCCTGGACAATATGTACAAATTGTGGAATATCGTCCTCAACATCGCCTTGAAAAATAGCTATCCAATGACCAGTCATCCAGCATATCGTCCCGGACGATTTTGCGATTATCCAGGATGATTTGACCGTAAAATCAAGACATAATTGTTTTCCTTAAATTCTAGAGAAATTTTGGAAAAATTGACCTGGATCATCCTGGACGATATTTTGTAGTCCTGGTCGATCCACCTGCACGATGTCCAAAAATAGGTTATTATTAAATAAATCTGGCGGCAGATTCTTTTTAAATTGAGGCTATCATTCTAGCCGATACAAAATAGGCCAGGACGATGTGTTTGCATAATGATAGCTGCTTTAATGAGGATGCCCTAATTAGGGTTTCTTCTTTTGAATAGATCGCCCATGACGATATAAAATCATCCCAAACGATGTTACCAAAAATAGTAAACTCTAGAGAATAGTCAGAAATCATCCAAGTAACAGAACATCAGGAGCCACACCAAATACAATAGACACAAGAAAGGAAAAAGGGTACAAACTGATTCCAAATCTAGAGCTGGTTCCAAATTGCAGTCTGATCGTGTAAACCTGAAATGTTAGTAGATAAGGCAGTCGTAGACAAAAAGAATGTTTGCTATCACCAAAATCATAAGCCATAGATCCGCAACAATCTCCCCCTTTTTGATGATGGCAAATATTTCAATTTGAATTTGCAAAAAAGAACATTTTCTTCTAATCTCCCCCTTACTAGAATAACACTTTAAAAAATATGGGAGATAAAAATATTTTTGTTGCTTTAAATTTTTGAAAAAAAAATGATATAAATTCAACAGTACGTTCTCCCCCTTTGACATTATCAAAAAGAGAGGAGGCGCAAACAAAAAACAAAACGAACAAAAGACAAAAATGTTCCCTGATCTAGTTAAAAAATAAATATTCTTAAAATGTGAAAGTTACATCTTGGTTTTAATAAAAAACTTAGTAGAATTGTATTGACAACGCATAGCCCAGAAAAGGATAGAAATTTAGAGTTTGATAGTCCCCACTCAAGCTCTTTTAAAGGCTCAAAAACTTTTTAATTCAATATCCAAATCAAGGAATAAATAGGAAAAAGAAACATTAATTTTTCAAAACTCCTTTCATAAAACATATCTAAAAGAAGATCAATGCATGAATTGCTGAATCAAGAATCAAGATTTTCAAGCACAAGTTTCGAACATATCAAAGATTTTTTTAGGCTTTTAGTAGTATAAGAAAAAATAAGCATATTTTTTTATGGGTTCATTTTATGCCCTTTATCACTTGAATGGCTTTTTGAGCATCTTTTGATTTTTAATACACTTTGTGTATTATTTTTTTCAATTTGACGTCATTGCGCATCTTTTGGTTTGGCATCATTGTTCACTTTTTTTTTCTCCTCAAAAAATATGCTTTCTTTCTTATATTTTCAAAACTAAAGTAAACCCAAATTATTGACAACACGAACAACTTGATTAACAAAATTTTCAGATGGATTCAACAATCTTGCAAAAGATTCCTCTGTGATAGAAAAAATGTAGGGAGATGAAAAAAAAATCAGTTTCAAAATCCAATTTAAAATATGATGAAGATTTTAAATAAAAAGTAGAATAACCTCTTTTAGGAAATAGAGATTAAGAGTCAAAATCATGAGTTTCCTTCCTTTGACTATTTTAGAGAAGTCAAACACAACTTACCAAAGATTTAAAAAAAAAATCAGGAAGTAGATTTTTCATTTTTAGAAAAGTGAATGTGTGTGTTGATCAGAGAAAAACTTTCACAAAAATAAAAATTTCAAAGAATAAACAAAACAAAATAAAAAACATAAAAACAAAAACACATCATAAAAACACGAAATGCTTTTAAACATTATCTCTCTCCTGGTCCGATGCTTCAGAAATCAGATCTACCCATGAGATTTTTTGCCTTTCATTATTTCCCCAGTTTAAATTTTACTTCACCTTGCCCTTTTCTTTCGTAGAAAGAATTTTTAAATTTGGGCACTGATTTTTTATATGTCCAGGTTTCATACATCGAAAGCAAATAACGTCAGAAGAAATATGAACATCCTTACCATTTTTACCTTTTTTCCACTTTTGCTTATACTTTGGTGAGCTTTGTGATTTGCTTGGCAAGTCATTGCATTCATCACCAACTGAGCAATCTTTTTTCGTATCTTCAATTTTTAGAACAATCGTTTCACCTACATCCAAAAGTTTTTGACCCAATCTTTGCTCGTAGGCAATGAGTGAGCCAATCAAATTATCAGTAGAATAATCATTCAAATCTTTTGATTCACAACTAGCAACAACTTTGGCATCAAATTTTTCAAGTAAACAATGAAGAATTTTATTGACTTTTTCAAAATTTGAAAACTCATTTCCTAAAGTTTGTAATGATGTTACAATTTGAATAAACCAAATATACATCTCTAAGATTATCTCATAAGGTTTAATGGAAAACAGTTCAAAATCATACATTAACATATTCAACTTGGATTGCTTCATTTCACTAGTGTCTTCGTATATGGTGTGTAGTTTATCCCAAACTTCCTTACTAGTAGTGCACGTGGATACTAACATAAAATCTTTAGAATTTAAAGAATAGAAAAAGCAATTTAAAGATTTTGCATTCAATTGAGCATTTACTTATTCTTTCCTATTCCATTGATTAAAAGGAATTTCAATTTTAACTCCATTAATAAAACATGACAGTGATGAATAACCAGTTAAAATAATATGCCACATGCGAAAATCAATCAATTGCAAGAAAATAGACATGCAAGTTTTCCAAAAATCAAATATAATATTTTCAAACAAAGGTGATCTTGTGATTGAATAACCTTCCGCAATATTATGATTTGAAAAATTAGCCATTGATCAAAATTCAAAAGCTTTTAAAAACTAGATTTTATGAATACGACTCTGATATCACTTGAAATTGCTTAGTTGACACTAGAAAGTGCTCTGATACCACTTGAAAGTTCGTTAGGGATGTTAAGCCCTTATAAATTGGCCCAAGGCTAACAAAGAGAGAGGTGAATTGGATAAATTTAAAACCAAAGATAAAACTCAAACTAAAATCACCACAGAAATCAAAGGGCGGAATAAAATAATGCGGAAGCAATAATAAGAAAAGAACACACCAGATTTATAATGGTTCGGTCAAACCTTGACCTACGTCCACTCCTTGGAGGCACTCTCCAAGCATTGCACTATAAAAGTCTCTCCTTTAGCCCCCACAGCTAGGAGGAGAAGCCCTTACAAAATCACTTCCACCTTCCCTAGTGCGGCGGAGTCGCCGGGTCCTTTGACTCCAAAGTGAACTTATTCTTTGGTGAACTTCCCTCGAGACAAGCCCTGAATCCGACGGTATTAAGATGCAAGCCTGCCAGAGCATCCGTGTGGAATCCCCTCCACACTCCCTTGAGTACCCCCTCACAGGATCTTCTCCCTCTTAGACTTCACCCGTTCCTCACTCCCTTTCAAGCTCTCTCTTCAAGTCTCCCCCACAAGAATGAAGCTATAATGGCTGCCAAAGACACTTACAAAGTGTCATGTCATAGCTGAAATAGAAGATCTCAAAAGAGCTCATTAAAACAAGTTGCCGACATTATTGTCCAGGATGATACTAATATCGTCATGTACGATCAGTACAATTTAAACCCAATCAGCCAGGATGATTTGAGACGATCATAAGAAATTTGTTCATATCATCCAGGATGATAATTTATCGTCCTGGATGATCAATACAAATTATGGAATATCATCCTCGACATCACCTTGAAAGATAGCTATCCGATGACCAATCGTCCAGCATATCATCCCAGACGATTTTGCGATCGTCCAGGATGATTTAATCGTGAAATCAAGTCATAATTGCTTTCCTTAAATTCTAGAGAAATTTTGGAAAAATTGACATGGATCATCCTGGACGATATTTTATAATCCTAGACGATCCATCTTGACGATGTCCAAAAATAGGTTATTTTTTAATAGATCTGGTGGCATATTCTTTCTGAATTGAGCCTATCATCCTGGCTGATACAAAATCATCCAGGATGATGTGTTTTGCATAATGACGGCTGCTTTAATGTGGATGCCCTAATTAGGGATTATGCTTTTGAACAGATCGTCCAGGACGATATAAAATCATCCCGGACGATGTTACCAAAAACAGTAAACTCTAGGGAACAGTTAAAAATCTTCCAAATTATAAAGCATCAGGAGCCACACCAAATACAATAGACTCAAGAAAGGAAAAAGGGTAGAAACTGACTCAGACCTAGTTTACCCAATCTTGAGCTGGTTCCAAATTGCAGTCCGATCCTGTGAACCTAAAATGTCAGTAGATAAGGCAGTCGTAGAGAAAAAGAATATTTCCTATCATCAAAATCATAAACCATAGATCTGCAACAATGATGATTTATCTTATGCTCATAATTTTTTAAAATCATCCCATGCCGATTTAGAAAAAGAATATAAAAAATTAGAAAGTCTAAAAGCTTTTGAAAATAAAAAACCTTAATTTCATGAATCACATAAAAAGAATTACCATAGATTATTGCGTCCTTTTCCTGGAGTTAATTTATTTTCGTGTGGCATACTAGGACACATAGCACACACTTGCACTATTCACCATAGTCCACATTGGATCTGGAGACCCAAGTTACATGATTCATAGCATGCATTGCATTCTACTTTTAATAAGAAGAAACCCAAACATGCTTGGGTTCCTAAATCTAACATTTGATAATTTTGTAGGCAAGCTCTCAAAAAAGGCCTCGTGAGAGCATGTGGTACCTGGACAAATATATATATTTTGTAGGCAATCTCTCACACATAGAACACACTTGCACTCTCGATATATGATTGGCGATGCCAATCAATTCATTTTGCTGGAGGCCAAGATAGGAGGCAAGGTGACTCTTGGAGTAAACACCATTAAGAAGGTTGTAGGAGACGGTATAATTGGTAATCACAAGAATCTTCTGATTGAGAATATTTTACTTGTAGATGGATTGAAACATAACTTGCTTAGTATCAGTTATGTTGTCGACATGGGCTTCATCATAAATTTTTTGGCAAATTCATGCATTATCAGCTTAAATAATAATACTGTTTTGCAGTTAAAGCGGGTCAACAACATTTACATGATTGATTTAAATAACATTGAAAGTGCTGTTTCGTTTTGCTTTAAAACTATTATTGATGATTCATGGATGTGGCATAGGAGATTATGTTATGCTAGTATGAAATCTCTTAGGAAAGTGACCCAAGAAGACTTAGTTAGAGGTGTCCCCAAGCTTAAGTTTTCAAAAGATCACTTTTATGATGCCTGTCAATTAGGAAAGCAAGTCCACTCCACTTTTCACTCCATTGAGGACATTAGCACCTCTAGACCTTTAGAAGTCATTCACATGGATTTGTTTGGACCCATTAGCATCGTAAGCTTGGAAGGGAAAGTCTATGGTTTTGTAATTATCAATGACTACTCGAGGTTCACTTAGACTATATTTATGTCACACAAAAATGAGTCTTTTGATGAGTTTAGAGCCTTCTTCACTTAAATTTTGAAAAAATCTAGATTGTGAGATCATGACCATCTATAGTAACCATGGGGGAGAATTTGAAAATGAATGATTTGGAGACTTTTGTGAGGACAAGGGGATTAGCCACAACTTCTCATCTTCTAGGACCCCTTAGCAAAAGAAAGAACTGGACCTTAGTGGAAGCCGCTAAAGCCAAGCTTGTTGAGTATTCACTTCTAAAATACTTTTCGGTTGAAGCAGTTAACACAGCTTGTTATGTATTGAATATGGTGAATGTTAGAGCCAAATTAGATATTACACCCTATGAGATCCTTAAGGGTAGGACACCCAATCTTTTCCACCTTCATGTCTTTGGTTGTAAGTTTTTCATTCACAGTAATGGGAAGTCTCACTTAGAAAAATTTGACCCAAAATCTAATGGAGGAGTGTTCTTCGGATATTCTAGTATTGGAAAGTCTTTAGGGTGTTTAATAAGAGAACCTTGGTGATGGAAGAAACCACTCATGTAGTGTTTGATGATTTTGATCCTAGAAAGCCTAAAGTTGAGGATGATGATGATGTTAGAGAGATTATCACTGGAGTAGAAAATTTTGAGAAGAGGGTAGAGCACTAGAACACTGAAGGAGTAGGAGAGGTTACCTAAGGAGTAGAAAATGCAGATCTGGAGGAAAGGGTTGAACCTTCACACACTTTACCTAGAGATTGGAGATACTATTCAAGTCACCCTAAAGATCTGATCTTAGGAGACGCTTCTGATGGAGTTAGGACTAGACATGGACTTAGGAAGGAAGTGAACCACTTTACCTTTATCTCAATGATTGAACCCACCAACATAAACCAAGCCCTTTTTGATGAGATCTGGATCTTAGCCATGCAGGAGGAGTTGAACCAATTTGTTAGGATTGATGTTTGGGAGCTTGTAGAAAAACTAAGGAATAAAGTGTAGTTGGAACCAACTGGGTCTTTAAGAATAAGGTGAATGATTTTGGAGTGGTGGTTAGGAATAAGGCAAGATTAGTGGGTAAGGGGTATAACCAAATAAAAGGGTTAGATTTTGAGGAGAGTTTTTACCCTATAGCTAGATTGGAAGCCATTAGAGTGCTTTTAGCCTTTGCCTATCATAAGGGATTTGAGCTTTTCCAAATGGATATTAAGAGTGCCTTTTTAAATGGGGAAATAAAAGAGGATATGTTTGTAGAATAACCCCCACGTTTTGAGAGTTCCCAATTTCCAAATCAAGTTTTCAAATTAAAAAAGGCCTTATATGGATTAAAGAAGGCACCTAGAGCTTGGTATGAGAGTCTTAGAACATTCTTAGTAAAAAAAGTGTTTGTTAAGTGGAGCGTAGACGGCGGGCTTTGCGCGGCCAGAAGATCTGGTGGTGGCGGATCGTCGATCTCATGATCGGCAATTTTTCTTGGATTGAATCATGATGAATCATCATCTGACAGGTACCAATCGAGGTATTGGTAAGGTTGGGGGTGGAATCATTATTAGAAAAGGTGCGAGACCTCTAGTTCGGACCGAGGTGAGTATTGGTAAAGAAAAACAAATTGCGGTTCATCGAGATTTTGATGAGTATAATGTTGTGGTGAATGGAAAGAATGTTCTTGATTACATTCTAGATGAATCTGCTTCGATGGGTATAATCTTGAAGGTCAATAAGTTTGGTTTAATTCAAGAAGAGCCAATCGGACGGAATTTGGGTTCAGAGATTGATAATTCGGCAAAGGATGTGGTTAATGATTTAACTCTTAAGGATTTGAGTTTCGCTAAGCATTTGGATTCATTTGTTCAACAGGAAGCTGATGTTAATGGGATGCAGGGAAATTTTAAGGAAGCCTGGAAAAGGACACCACATATCAAGATATCTAATGTCAAGGTGATATCTGAAAGGTCTGAAGATGGTTTGGTGGTCAAGCTCAACGCTGAGAAGGAATTATTAAACTCAGAAGTTTTGATGTACTCCCTGGTTGTTAAGGTGTTGGGAGATAAAAGTTCTTTCCCTATGTGTAGCGTGGAGTTGAGGAAGCAATGGAATAAGTTGGGTAGTTTTCATATGACATCTATCGAATTGAATTGGATCTTATGCTCCTTTAAATCGATGGAAGCAATGGAGGAAGTATTAAATGGTGGCCCGTGGTTTGTGGATGGTCACATTGTTGGGATGGATAAATGGACTCCGACTTTTAATCCTAACTCCTTTAAAGGAATCACTGCTCCGGTCTAGGTACGTTTTCCCTATTTACCGTTGTATTGCTGGGATGAGGAAAATATCATAAGGATTGCTTTAGTATAGGGGCTCCAATGTTGTTAGATGGTAACTCATTTAAGTGGGGGAAACGGGAGTTTGCTAGGGTGTGTATTAGACTGAATCTGGAGAATAGCCTTCCAAATGGGGTGTGGATTGATGGAATAGCTGGCTGATTCTTCCAAAAAATTGAATATGAGAAGAAAGATTTGATTTGCTATCAGTGTGGAAAGGTTGGTCATCAGAGCAAGATATGTCCTGAAAACGTTAAGAAGATCCCGTTGGAACAACTAGTGAAGAATTCTGATGTTTAAAAAGTTGTTAACGGGAGGATGGATAATGAAGGTGATAAAGGAAATAATGGCATTTGTAGGCCGTGGATTCATGTTAAGTTTAAAAATAGGAGGTTTCGTAATGATAAAGCTTTGGCTGCGAACAAATCTGGGAAAAATGGGGTGGAATCTGATGCTCTACCTTGTATTCCTCAAACTAATATAGAGGATAATCAGACTATGCTAAAAGATGCTGTGGTGAAATCAGGTGTTCAGCGTGATCAGAAGGTTACAAACATAGTAAACATTATAAGTAATGAGGTATGTGATAATGAAGGTGCTGGGAGGCTTCCTGTTTCAAATAAATTTGATGTGTTGAATAATGATATTGAAGAAGGGGAAGTGATGGATCATTCAGGCTTGGATCATCATCAGAATTGGGCTTATGCTGTTGAGATGACAAAGATCATGGATAATGTTATTCCTCGGAATAATAGTCATGTGAAAGTTAAGCTAGCCAAGGAATTGAAGTCACTTGGTCCTTTGGAGCCAGAGCATAGGAAAAAGAAGAAGGAAACAAAAAGCATGTTGCCAGGAGGGGATGGCTCCCCGATGGTAAACAAATGAATTCTTTAATTTTTTGGAATTGCAGGGGAGCTAGAAAGAAGGAGGCTTCCTTGTATCTTAGGGAGATAGTTAGAGATCAAGATGCATGCTTTGTTGGGTTGATGGAAATGATGCTATCAAATATTGATAGAATGGATGTTGATATGCTTATTGGTAAGGAATGGGAATTTTTTCATTACCCGGTTGTGGGAAAGGCGGGTGGAATCTTGGTTCTGTGGAACACGAAGACAGATTCATTTGCTGTTGAGTGTAGCACTTCTCATATGGTAATTGGATCTCTTAATATGTATTCTTTGGGTATATGGAAGGTGGCTTCAGTCAATGGTAGTATATGTAATAATGAGAGAAGGAGTTTATGGAGCTCTCTTGAGAATTGTTTAAAAGATGCAGTTCCTGCCATTGTGGGGGGGGGGGGGGGGGGGGGGGGGGGGGGGGGGGGGGGGGGGGGGGGGGGGTGATTTTAACTGCGTTTTAAATAAAGAAGAGAAGAAGGGTGGCAAAAGATTTGTTTTCTCTAGAGGCTTTAGAGAAATGAAGGAGTTTTTGACTAACGTTGATTTTCATGTTGCAGGTTTTTTTGGAGAGAGTTATACTTGGTGCAACAATAAAGAAGGTTCTTCTAGGATTTGGGAGAGGCTTGACAAATGCTTACTCAATTCCTTTGCTATGCATTTGGTGCCATTTGGCAAGGTTAAGCATCTTGCTAAGGGTGGCATCGGATCATAGTCCCATTGTGTTTAATTTGGATGGAAAGAAGATTAGTACTTCCAAGAACATCAGATTTGAAGATACTTGGAGGTCCTACCCGGCTGCTTGGAGCATTGTGAAGAACTCTTAGAAAAGGTAGATTTTGGAGAAGCAGAGGAGGTGCTCCATAGAAAATTGAAGAGGACTCTAAGAGCCTTATTTTTCTGGAATAAAAATAAGTGCTGGGATCTGAACAATTTGAAGGAGAAGCTTAAGAAAGAGATTTTGGATCTACAAACTAAAGAAACTGTTGGTTTGGGACTTGGTAATGAAGACTTGTTTAATCTGAGACGAAAGTTCCATGAGCTGAATATTACACTTAAAAGATTATCTACTTGGTGGAACCAAAGATCTAAGGCAAGGTGGTATAAGGAATGTGACTCTAATTCAAAATTGTTTCACAATTTTGCATCAGCTCGGAGAAATGCTAAGCAGATTCGGCAAATCAAGGATGTAAATGATACTCTTGTGGTAGAGGATAAACAAATTGAGCAAGTTTTCTTACAATTCTTTGAGAAGAAATGGGAGCATCGGAATTGTGATCTCACTGGATGGCCTTTACCAGGTGAAAATCAGAAACTTAAGGAAGGAGTTGCTGCTATATTGAATGCAGTTTTTACTATGGAAGATTGCAGAGTTTCTGTATTTCAGCAAGGAAATAATAAATCCCCTGGTATATATGGGGTAACTTCTTCTTCTTTTAAATGTTATTGGAATATTGTAGGGGAAACTACTTGAAATGCAATTGAGAAATTTTTAAAAGGTGGTGAAATGCATAAGGATTGGAAAGCCACACTTGTTGTGTTAATTCCTAAATGTAATAACCCGTTGGTGCCTTCTAGCTTCAGACCAATCAGCTTATGTCAAAGCACTTATAAAATTGTGGCCACAATGTTGGTTAACATGTTGAAGCACTGTTTACCCAATATGATATTTGAAGAGCAAGCTGCATTCATCCCGGGCAGGCCTATGTTCGAGCACTGCTTATTGGCACAGGAAATCTTTAATAAATTCAAGGTGTCAAAGAATAGAAAAGGTTTGGTGACAGTGAAACTAAATATGGAGCAGGCTTATGACAGTATGGGATGGACTACCTTGAATCAAATTCTTCAAAGGTATGGATTTCCTGATACATTCTCTAAGCTTCTTATGGAATGTGTGATCAATGCTAGATTTACTACTGTTATTAATGGAAAGAATACAAAATGGATTGAAGCTCATTGTGGATTTAGGCAGGGTTTCCCTCAGTCATCGTTTCTTTTCATTATGTGTTCTCAATTGCTTTCTAGTGCTATTAATCAAAGAGGACAAGCTCTGGGCATTTAGGTTTCTTCTGGAGGTCCGAATATTTCTCACCTATTGTAAGTATATGATGTTCTTCTTTTTTCTAAAGTTTCAACTTCATTGGCTCGGTTGATTAACCGTATTGTGAATGATTTCTATTGCTGGACAGAGCAAAGGGTTAATGTTAATAAATCTCAAGTTATTTTTGGTAAGTTTGTTAACAGACATTGTAGGAAAAAGGTGGCCAAAACTCTTGGTTTCAGGGTTGTTAAGGAACTTCAGTATTTAGGCATCAAGTTATCCATAAATCGGTTGGAAGTTGTTGATTTTCAGGATTTACTTAGCCATGTAACTGATAAGCTCAATGTATGGGGGAAGAAGTCCCTTTTTTTGGGAGGGAAGATTTTGCTTGTTAAGACATCTTTGATGTCTTTACCATGCTTTGCTATTACTCATTCTCTTGTTCCTAAGAGGGTGATTCATGAGGTGGAAAAATTATGTAGGAGGTTTATTTGGCACAAGCAAGATGGGAAGTTTGGATTACATTATGTTTCTTGGGAGGAAATATGTAATCCAAGAAGTGCTGGATGTTTGGGGGTTCACTCTTTTGCAAACAAATATGGAGCTTTACGGACTAGATTGTCATGGAATAATATCCAGCATCCAGAGTCTCTTCTTCACCGAACGTTGAGGGCTAAATTTGGTGACAATGTAATGGAAAATAATTGCAGGAATTGTACTTCAAATGTTTGGAAAATTCTTAAAGATGGAGGAAAATGTTTAAAGCATATTGTTAGATGGAAAGTGGGAATTGGAGACAAAATTAAGGTGCTTAATGATATATGGTTACTTGACAGAAGATTAAATGAGTGGACAACATTAATGGCCTGTGGTGCTTTAGAAAACCTTTATGTGCAGCAGTTTATTTCAGATACAAGGAAGTGGGATGAAGCCAAACTTTCTAATTGTTTTAATGAAGATATAGTGAAACTTATTAGAACAGTGAAGCTGAATGTGAATCAGAAAGATCAGCTGGAAACTGTTTGTAAACTCTCTGGTAAATCTATTACTGCATTGGCTTGTGATAGAGTAATGAAAGAAAAGGGAATTAGAGACATTGATGGTTTCTACTGTTGGCTTAAGAGTTTAAAGCTCAACTATACTGTGGAAATTTTTTGGCGGAGAATTAGCAAATTTGCTATTCCTACTAATCAGTTTCTCAAGTTTCGAAGACTTACGAATGATGATAGGTGTGCTAGAGGTTGCCTGGTAACTGAAAACTATGAACATATTATTGTTCAATGTAAATATCTGCAGGATGTGCTTAACAAGCTTCGTGAATGGGGGTTATGTATTCCAGTATTCATTTCTATGGAGGACTGTTTTCAAAAGCTCAAGATGATGAATGTCCAGAATTCAGGAATGGTTAGAATTTATTGTGTGGCTGTGTTTTTGAACTGGAAAAATCGAAATTTAGTGAAGCATGAGAAAGCAGCTTTGCCATGTGCTTTAGTGGCTGCAAATGTACTATCATTGGCTGTTTTAATGTCTTCTACACATCTAGTTAGCTGGGGTGCTAATCTCCCTAGGGTGTTATTTGATACTTGGTGCCCTCCACCACTAGATTGGGTCAAGATAAATGTGGATGCATCATTGTTATGCTCAAACCAAGGAGGTAGTGGTGGTATCTTCAGGGATCATAAGGGAAAACTTCTTTTGGTTTTTGGAAGACACAAAATTCATTGGGACATTGCACAGCTAGAGATGGAGGTGATTGTGGATATTAGAGACATCATTCAAACTTGGATGCTTGAAAGCAAAGGTATTATCATCGAAAGTGATAATATCAATGTGATTACTTTTTTACAAAATTCTTTAAATAAAATTGATTGGGAGATGGATAATTGGCTGGGCAAGGATCTTTTATTCCTGAAGGACTTTAATAAGGTTGTGTTCCAATATGTTAATAGGAATTGTAATAAGGTAGCTAATTTGTGCGCTAGTTTAGCTATAGATGGGAATTTTATATTTGATAGTTTTTATTTTGATAACATCCCTATTCCTTTGATTGATTTGATCAAAAATGAGATGATATCAAGTTAGTTTGTACCTAGGCTTTTCTTCTTCTTCAGTTGCTTAATTGATTGCTTTTTGCACAGTTTCAAAAAAAAAGGTGGAGCGTAGACGCCACCCTATTCCTGAGGAAAGTAGGAAATGATTTACTCATTATTCAGATCTATGTCGATGATATACTTTTTGGATCTTTTAATAAAAGGCTATGTGATGATTTTTCTGAAATAAGGAGTAAGGAGTTTTAGATGAGTTTGATGGGAGAGTTGTCCTACTTTTTGGAGTTTAGTATAAAACAAATGAATGATGGAACCTTTCCAAATCAATCAAAATATATATATGACATCTTGAAGAAGTATGAAATGAACAAAGCCAGGCCAATTAATACTCCCATGTCCTCAGGAATTCAGTTGGAAAAAGACCTAAATGGATAATCAATTGATCAAAGGAAGTACAGAGGGATGATTGGATCTCTACTTTACCTGACTGTGAGCCGACCCAATATAATGTTTAGTGTTTGTCTTTGTGCTAGATTTCAAGTTGATCCTAAGGAATCCCACCTGACTACAGTTAAGAGAATTCTTAGATACCTTTTAAGGACCCAAAACATAGGAATCAGGTACCCTAGACACAGCACTTCTTTTGAGATTTTTTGATATTCTGATTCTAATTTTGCAGAATGTAAGGTGGATAGAAAAAGCACTTATGGAACTTATCAATTCGTAGGACAGTCTTTAGTCTCCTAGTCTAGTAGAAAGCAAAACTCTGTTGCACTTTCCACTTCTAAAGCCGAGTACATTGCTTTAGGAAGTTATTTTGCCCAAGTCCTTTGGTTAAAAAAGCAAGTACTAGATTTAGGATTACCTGTGGGCACCATCTCAGTTCTTTATGACAACACTAGTGTGATCTGCATTTTTAAGAATCCTATCCTACATTCATAGACTAAGCACATTGACATAAGTTAGCACTTTATTAGATATCATGTGACAAAGGGAGACATTGAGTTAAACCATGTAGCGATTGAGAATTAATTGGCTGACATATTTACTAAACCACTGGCCTTCGACACTTTCAGCACTTTAAGGACCAGATTGAGTGTGATTGACATTAATGCATGAACCTAATCTCTACTGATTTTTTTCTATTATCTTCTAATTAGTTTGCTTTATCTTTTGTTAGAGTTTTTTTTTCTGTGTTGTTTATTTTTTTATGTTCTCTTTATTTTTTAAACAAAAAGTCTATCTTAAATTAGCAACTGGATTTTGTAATTGAGATCTTTTCTACCTTGCTAATGAAATCTATCTTATATTATAATAGTCAATGTCTTTATGCTACTTCAAGATTTTTTGTTATCCTGTCAATGCATCTCTCATATGATTTTTGTTTCTATTTTATGGTTTGTTCTTTCCTTTATTAGAGAGTGAGATTTTTCTTCTCTAAAATCTGGAAGATATACTTACAACTAAGAATATTTAAGAGTTGTTGAAAAAGAATCTAGCTTGCAAAAAATAATGAAAAAAAAATGGCCAATGATGCCAAAAATAAAAGATGCGTAATGATGCCATATATATATATATATATATATATATATATACACACAAAGTGTATCAAAAATCAAAAAATACGTAAATTGCGTCATTCAATGAATAAGAGGCATAAAATGAGCCCATAAAAAAGCAAGCTATTTTCCTTTCTTCCAACTCGTAAAACTTAGAAGAATTCATGTATCACTTGAGATTTTCAAGGACTTGATTTCAAATTTCACGACTGTAACAAACTACTTTGGTATACTATTCTATAAGATATTTTTCTGAAACCAAGTTTTGATCGGATCTCTTTTTCTTATCCTATTGTTTTTTTCTGAGTTAGGCCTTTTGATTTCAAAAGATGATTTTACCCTAAAAGAAGTATGAGCTTAAGGTTAACATGATCGGATATTTTGCCATTTTTTGGATTTTAAGGTTGTTAACTCATGAACTTACAAATTAAAAAAAAAACAATCACATGGAAGATTATATTATGTTCATGCCTTGATTTTTTTTAAAAAAAACCTTTTTTCTTTGCTAGTTTTTCTATAGCATGTTTTAGTTTCTGTTCTATTTTTTTGCTTTTATTTTGTTTTTGTTTTCCTCCTTTTTGCGATGTCAAAAGGGGGAGTAATCTGATGTAACTTATAATTTGATTCAAGAACTTAGTGAATTGCTTTTTCATCACACTATTTTTATTAAACTGCCATAACTGCATGAAATTTTTTTGGGTGTGTTTGCAATCATTAAAAAGGGAGAGATTATTGTAAATCTGAGTATGGATTGGACTTTTGATGATATAAAATACTCATGATTTTCTACGACTGCATTGCCTACTAACTTTTCAGGTCCACATGATCGAATGCAACTCAACATCTTAAGATTGAGTAGATTTAGGTTGAGTCAGTCTGTAATATTTTTATTTTTCTTGAGTTAATTGTAAAACTGGTTCCTGATGCTAAGTAATCTTACACACACACACACTTGCGGGGTTTTTTGAGTTTTTCTGTTTTGACTACATCGGCCTGGACGATATTCATATCGGCCAGGACTATCCGACTAAAAACAAAAATCCTAATTAGGGCAACCTAGTTAAGCAACCATCATTAAGCAAATTATCCTGGACGATCCTTGTATCAGCCAGGAAGATAGGCTCAAATCAGAAAGAATCTGCTGCAATGATCAATTTAGGTATTCTTAATTTTAGTACATCAGCTAGGACAATCTTAATATCGGCCTGGACAATGTAGCACAATAATGCCTAAATTAATCTGATAATTATGGAAAGCAATTAAGGCTGATTGATACGATCACATTGGCCGGGCTGATCACAGGATCGATCGATATGATGTACTGGACGATTGACATCAGCTAGCATCTATTCTGGGAGATGTTCAGGATGATTGTACTTGGATTTGAACTAATCGGCCAGGACAATATTATATTAGCCTGGACGATGTAACCAATTTTCTTCTGATCATCCCAAATCATCCCAGATGATTGATCTTATTTGGTATTGATAGTCTAGGATGATATTCCAATCGTCCTGGATGATAATGTCAGTTCTTGAAATTCTATTTAAAGGACCCAAATTTTCTCATGCAGTGAGGCCTTTAGCTACTATCTTGACCTGAGAGAGCCAAGAGTAGAGGGACAGAGAGAGGGAGGAATTTATGAGGGGGAGTTTGTGAGAGAGATTCACAGAGGTTGCTCCAAGCAAGGTTCCAAGGCTTATTCTCAAGTCTTCATCCTTCATCCTTGGGGGTTCAAGGGAGGTAAGCTTCAGCAATTGGTCAAGGTTCTCTGCTTGCTTCAGGAGGAAGCAAAAGGAGTCGATATTCTCTGCCTGCTTCAGGAGCAAGTACAAGGAGTCGAGGTTCTCTACCTGTTTCAGGAGGAAGCAAAAGGAGTTGAGGTTCTCTTCCTGCTTCAGGAGGAAGCAAAATGAGTTGGTTTCTCTGCCTACTTCAGGAGGAAGCAAAAGGAGTTGGGTTCTCTGCCTCGCCGGGTTTGGTGAAAAGGTGTTTTTTATGGGGTCTTCTCCGTCTCACTATGGGAGCAAAAGGAGAGTTACTTTTGTAGTGCAATACTTAGAGTGAACCTCTAGGGAGTGGATGTATGTCAAGTTGACCAAACCACTATAAATCTTGTGTGATCTTTCATTATTTTGATTTCTGCACTTATTTTTATTCACTTTGATTTCAGTGGTGGTTTTGGTTTTAAGTTTTATTCTTTAATTAAAAGAAAGATTTTTTAAAATACCAATTCACCCCCCCTCTTGGTTAGCCTTGGGCCAGTTATTAAGTTCTTAACATCTCTAACGAACTTTTAGATCGAATAACTTGGGTTGACCCAAACATGCTTGGTTTTGGTCAAATTGGGGTCAACCCGGGTAGGGCCAGACCTTGGGTTTTACATGGGATGTTAGTCCATTTCTGGTGCACCTAAGGCAAGTGGCAATTTGGTTTGAATTTGCATGAGATGGGAGATGGCTAAGGTCAATGTAATTTTGGATACTTTGGGTTAGCCCAAAAGTTGACCTAGGTTAAACCAAGATTTAGGCTGGTTGGGGGAGGTGTTTTGGACCTAGGGTCATCCAATAAAGGTGTTGTCTAGGCTCAATTGAGTTTAGGGTATGAGTTGGTTCAATCCCAAGTGGTTTGGGCCACTCTGGATTAACCTAACTCTTAACCCAAGTTGACCCAATAGTTTGGTTGCCCATGGAAGATGTATTAGCTCAAGCGAGACCCAATGACAACTTGAGTTGGATTCAATTTGGCTAGGATTCAAAAGTAACTAAAAGGGGACTTCTCTTTGGGCACTTGGTGTTGAGAGAGTTACTATTTGCATGTTTTACATTCTTGCAACTTGTATACTTTTGATGATTCTAAATATTATTATTTTATGTATTGATATCTCCTAACACTTTTTGGAAGATTTGTTTTTGCTCTTGTGTGAACTAACATTTCAGGAAAATCAATCTCCAAACTACTGAAGACTTAAAATCAAATTTAGCATGAGAGATTTTATGAATTGAAGCTTGTACTTTTCTTTGAAATAAGTTTGAGAGGGAGTGATTGTAATTGAGTGAATAAACACACACTCATACCTAAAGAGATCTTTAAAAATTTATACTTATCATACGGGACGAACATAGTTCGTACGGGATGACCAAGTTAGTTATCTCCTCTAAAGAGCAATGGAACGAACAGGAGTTGAAGAAAATTTTTCTAAGTTCTGATCGTCTAGGGCGAATGTTTAATCATCCCAGGACAAAATGTTCTCTATAAAATTTTTGTTCAGACAAAATTCATATTCGTGCCAGGACGAAATGCTCTCTAGAAAATTTTCATCCAGACGAACTCAAATTCATCCCAGGATGAAATGTCCTTTGGAAAATTTTCGTTCAGACGAAATTCAAATTCATGCCAGGACAAAAATCTCTCTGGAAAAAATTTGTTCAAACAAACGCAAATTCATCTCAGGATGAATTATTCTCTGTACAATTTTCATCAAGACGAACTCATATTCATCCCAAAACGCAGTGAACCGAGTCTTCAAATTTTGGCGACTTCCTGTAGTGTTTGGGATCCGACCTATGGTATAACTGTTTGTACCGGGCGAACCTAGTTCATACGGGATGATGATCGGGTATGAATTCAGTTTGTACCAACATACATTTTGTTCATTTCCAGTACATTTAAGTGAAATCGTTCAGGACAATCCATGATCGTACTGGAGGATCAACTGTGTATTGACTTGAAAATTTGTAGTTTTTTGGACAGTTTTTCTTGTCTTTCATATAAATAGTCCAATTTATACTACCACTTAATCTTTTTGGTAACTGATCTTCATGTCAATTGAAAGGAGAGTCATTGAGAGAGTGTGAGAGAATAATTTTAGGAGATTTCTTACTGCTGGAGCGTGAAGGATTCACTTGGAACTCAAAGGTAAGAATCTCTACTTGTGGTTTTTTATTACTTCACTCTTTTCTCTCTTCCTTCTAGATTTCTTTTGAGAAGATCTGTCAAGGAAATCTGGTTCTCTGCCGACACTTGGAGAGTGTGAACATCCGAAGGGTTCTTTGCCAACACTTGGAGAGTGTGAACAGCCGAAGGGTTCTCTTCCCACACTAGGAGAGTGCGAAAGGATGAAGGGTTCTCTACCTACTTTAGGAGAGTATGAAAGGATGGACGGTTCTCTGCCAACACTGGGCAGAGTGTAAAAGGATGACGGTTCTCTGCCGCACCGGGTACTGGTGGAAGAGAGTTTTTGTAAAGGCTTCTCCGCCTTACTGTGGATGCAAAAGGAGAGTCATTAGTGGTATTAGTGTAATACTCAGAGAGTGCCTCCGTGGTGTGGATGTAGGTCATGTTTGACCAAACCACTATAAATCTCGAGTCTTTTATTTTTCTGCTGCTTTTATTTTTTCTTTACTATTTTTAACTTGGGTTGAAAAATGTTTTCTATAAAATTCACTAAAGTTAATTTTCTCAGTTTTAAATTTTAAAAAGAAGGATAATATTTTTAATTACCAATTCACCCCCCTCTTGGTTAGTCGCTGGGTCATAAGCTTAGCTTTAACAACCTAATTCATAGTGAACAAATTTCAACAAGTGGTATCAGAGCTTAGTTTCAAAATCATAACTTTAGAATACTTTTTAATTAATGTAGATGGCTACATTTGAAAACTGAAATATACCTGAGGGTTACTCTATAACTAGACTTCCACTGTTCAACAATATACCTTTTGATTTTTGAAAAACACGCATGTCTATATTTTTACAGTCACTTGATTATCGTATGTGGATCTTAGTTCAGGAAAGGTATACAAAACCAACTAGACTAGTTGACTGAGTTGGAGTTAAAACACCTTTTACAGACTGGACAGTAGAAGAACATGACTTAGCACAACTAAATGTCAAATGCTTGAATAGTTTCTTTTATGCTCTTAAATCAGAAGATTACATGCGGGTTTCTACTTGAAAAAGTGGAAAGGACATATGGGATAGACTTTGTATAACTTATGAGGGGATTAATGAGGGTAAGCAATCTAGACTTAATATATTGTTGCATGATTATGAACTATTTTGCATGAAACCAAATGAATCCATTTTTGATATGTACACAAGATTCACACAAATTGTTACCTCTTTACATGCATTGGGTAGAAAACTAACGAATGCTAAAATGACTAATAAAAATTTTCACTATTTGCCTACTGGTTATGATGCTAAAATTACTATAATTATATAGTCTAAAGATCTAAACATTTATTCTATTGATAATCTTCCTGTTTCGCTAATTGGTTATGAGCGAGGAGTTAGCCAAAGAAAGATTGATGCAGGTGAATCACGGAGGGAGAAGAACATAGCACTGAAAGTAGATGAATGTAAAAGTGAACACTCACAACCTGAGGATGAAGATGACATCGCTCTAATGACTAGATAATTCAGAAGCTTTTTGAAGAGGAAGCAGAAGAGATGCCAGCAATGGAATAGAGGTAAATTTAATAGAAATGCCAAAGTTTCAAATGATGTAATTTGCTATAAGTGCAGGAAAACTAGACATATCAAGACTGAATGCCCAAAACGCAAAGCCACTCCAAGCAAGGAGAAGGTAGAGGAGAAACCAACTGTAAAGAAGGGAAAGAAGAAGTTTCAAAGAGCTTTCTAGGCAGACTCAACTTCAGATTCATCACAGAGTAAAAATGAAGAGGAAGTCACTAATCTGTGCTTAATGGCCGATAGTCTGGATCAATCAGATAAAAAAGAGGTATGTGACTTAACTTATGATGAACTATTTGAAGTTTCTGAACACATGCATGATGCATATAAGAAAATGAAGAAAATGCATTCTAGTCTAAGTTTAGAGTTTGAATAACTACAAAAGGAACATGAAATCCATAGGAAGGATCATGCTTTAATTGATGAGAACCACATGAAATTACTTGATGAGTTTGATGACTTGAATAATAGTTATGAAAATTTAAAATCATCCTATGCAAAACCTGAAAAAGATTTTAAAAATTTTAAGGATGAATATGAGCGCAAAATATATCGAATCAATTATACAAATTGAATATTAGAATATATGAATTCTTTTTATAAATTGAAGATAAAAGCTCTCTAGTATAATAGGATACCCCCAAGACTTGAAGATTTTACTAATCCTATTTTGTACCCTAAATTTATGCAATCCCTGAATAGACAGATGAATGGTAGAAGACTTAGGAATTCTTTTCCAAAAGTCAAACGTAATAATTGTGGATTGTTTGGACATATAGCTCACACCTGTACTTTATAGATGAAAAGTTATTTAGTGTGGAAACCTAAGATGCATAAACCTAGACATATCATACATGAATCTGATTATAAATTACCGAAAGAAGAACTCAAACGTATTTGGGTTCCCAGGTCTAATGTTTGATAATTTTGCAGGGTCGCTCTCACACAAGACCTCATGAGAGCATATGATACCTGGACAGCAGATGCTCAAATGACTGGAGATACTTCACAATTCATAATGCTGGAAGCCAGGAGTGGAGGCAAGGTTCACTTGGAGATAATACCATAAGGAAGGTGGTTGGATCAGTTATGAATAGAAATCTTAAGAAATTTTACATTGAAAAAGTGTTATTGGTAGAAGGCTTGAAGCATAGCCTGTTAAGTATAAGTCAGCTATGTGATAAACGATATTGTGTGAAATTTTTTCCTCCAAGTAGAATATTAAGCCTAAATGGAAATGATGTTTTGAATGGTAAAATGATAAATAATGTTTATATGCTAGACTTCAATTGCATTCAAACTCCTGCTGCTTTTTATTTAAAAATTATATATGATGAGTCATGGCTTTGACATAAGAGACTTTATAATTCTAGCATGAAAAATCTTAAGAGGATTACCCAAAAGAACTTAGTGAGTGGTATACCCAAAAGGACCACCTTCATGATGCATGTCAACTAGGAAAACAAGTGAAGTCCTCTTTTTAGTCCAATAAGGATCTTAGAACTAGTAAACTATTAGAGATTTTACATATGGATCTTTTTGGACCAGTTGGAACTGTAAGTCTAGGAGGGAAGGTATACGAATTTGTGATTGTGGATGATTACTCAAGATTCACATGGGTTAGATTTTTATTTAATAAGAGTGAATCATTTGAGAAATTTAGAAAATTTTCAACTTAGATTAAAAGAAAACTTGGGTGTGAAATTATTTCTATACAAAGTGATCAATGAGGAGAATTTAAAAAATGGGAGATTTGAGGAATTTTTAAGGAGAAAGGAATTGATCACAACTTTTCTGCACCTAGAACCCCTTAGCAGAATGAAGTAGTCAAAAGAAAAAATAGAATATTAATAGAAGCCGCCTGAGCAATATTGGCAGAATACTCAATTCCAAAATATCTTTGGGCTGAGGAGGTTAGTACTGCATGTTATGTTTTGAATAGGGTGAATGTGAGATCTAAATTAAATAAAACACCCTATGAGTTGCTAAAAGGAAGAACACCCAATTTGTCTCATTTGCATGTTTTTGGTTGCAAGGTGTTCATTCATAATAATGGAAAATCTGTCTTAAGAAAATTTGATAAAAAATCAGATGAAGGAATTTTTATTGGATACTCAAGTGTTAGAAAGTCTTATAGAGTATTCAATTGAAGAACTTTGATAATTAAGGAGACCACACATGTTGTATTTGATGAGTCTAGAAATTTTGAAGAGCTAATTGTTATAGAAAATGAGATTGAGGTTAACTCCCAAAAGATTGATAAAATGAATTTGGAAGAAAATATGGAAGAAAATTAGGAAATAGAAAACCCTTTACCTAGAGATTTGAGATTCTCTAAAAACCACCCAAAAGAGTTGATAATTGGTGAACCTAGTGAGGGTGCAAGGACTAGGCATGGATTAAACAAAGAAGTCAATCATTCAGCCATCATTTCAATTATAGATCAAGCACTTTCGGATGAATTTTAGATTTTGGCCATACAAGAAGAGTTAAATTAATTTGTAAGAAATGTAGTTTGGAAACTAACTACAAGATCAAAGGATTAAAGTGTAGTTGGAACTAAGTGGGTATTCAAAAATAAAATGAATGACTCGGGAGTAGTCATTAGAAATAAGGCTAGATTAGTTGGTAAGGGGTATAAATAGATTGAAGGGATTGATTTTGAGGAGACCTTAGCCTCTGTAGCTAGGCTTGAAGCAATTAGGGTTTTGCTAGCCTTTGCCTGTTTTAGAGGATTTAAACTGTACCAAAAGGATGTAAAAAGTGTCATTTTAAATGGGGTAATTTAAGAGGAGGTTTTTGTAGAATAACTTCCAGGTTTTGAAAATTCTAAATACCCAAATCATATTTTCAAATTGAAAAAGGCATTATATGGATTGAAACAGGCACCTAGGGCTTGGTATGAGAGGTTGAGCACCTTCCTACTTGAAAGATCTTTTGAAAAAAGGAAGTGTGGATATAACTCCCTTTTTGAAGAAATGTGGAAAGGATATATTCATTGTTCAAATTTATGTGGATGATATCATTTTTGGATCTTCAAATAAAAATCTTTGCGATGATTTTTTTAAAATAATGAGTAGTTAATTTGAGATGAGTCGAATGGGACATTTAAGTTACTTTCTAGGCTTTAGCATTAAGCAATTTGAGGAAGGTACATTTCTGAGTCAATCAAAGTATGTTAAGAACATCCTCAAAGTGTATGAAATAGACAATGCTAAACCTGTTAGTACACCAATGAGTTCCTCAGTTCAGTTGGATAAGGACCTTGAGGGAAAATCTGTTGATCAAAAGAAATTTAGAGGAATAATTGGATCTTTGCTTTACTTGACAGCTAGCCGCCCAGATATGATGTTTAATGTTTACTTGTGTGCTAGATTTTAATCAGATCCAAAAGAATCACATTTGACAGCAGTAAAAAGGATTCTAAGATATCTGTTAGGAACTCAGAACTTAGGAATTTGGTATCCTAAGTTTAGATCTTCATTTGAAATAATTGATATCAGATTCTGACTTTGCAGGATGTAGGGTGGATAGTAAAAGCACTTCTGGAATATGTCAGTTTATTAGAAATTCCTTAGACTCTTGGTCCAATAAAAATTAAAATTCAGTAGCCTTATCTACTGCTGAAGCTGAATACATTGCAATAGGAAGTTGTGTGGCACAAGTACCTTGGTTGAAATAATAGTTGATTTATTTAGGATTAACCATATGCACTATTCCAATTTATTGTGATAATACTAGTGATATTTGCATTTCTAAAAATCCCATTCAATATTCAAGAACCAAACATATAGACATCAGGCATCATTTCATAAGGGATCATGTATCCAAAGAAGAAATTGAACTCATTCATGTTTCTACTGAAAATCAACTTGCAGACAGTTTTACAAAACCTTTAGCCTTTGATACTTTCAGTGCATTATGAACAAGGCTTAGGGTAATCGATCTGAATGCTTAATAAAAAAAATTTCTACAATATTGATGTGTGTTTTTAGTTAGTATTTAATTTATGTTTATCCTTGTGTTTGTGACTTGTTCTGTATTTTATTTTTGTTTTTATTTTTCATTATGTTTTTAGTGTACTTGTGTTTTAGTTTTGATTGAGTGCATAAATTGAAATTTTTGAAGTGACAATCGTCCAGGATGAAATTTTTTCGTACGGGATGAATTGTGTAGTGTATAAAACTATCAGATTTTGAACCGTTTGCGTGCATATTTTCATTTATTTTTTTTTTAATTTTCACTTCGTCTGTACGATCGTCACGATTGTGCAGGATGAACTTGTTCAAACGACGGGACTTTGAATGTCAGTTGAATGGATAAGATCATTTTGAATATGCCTGTTCTTATGTACGAACCTTTGGTTTGTCCAGACGAACACTTGGCGGTTCGATGAGGGGACAGATTTAACTATCACTAAAATGATCATAAGTTCTGATCATCCCAGGACGAACACGTTTACGTCTGTACGATCATTTTGGTTAAAAGTCTGTACAAAAGGATGCTTCGTAAATTATGTGATTACAAAAAGCTATTTTATTTTGGACTCATTCGTTCGTCCATACGAAATGTTTTCGTACCAGACGAACTAAAATTTGTATCGGACAAAAGTGATTTCGTCTGGTATGAACAGTCATTTTTTAATAAATAGACGGGGTTTTGAATTCAACAATCACACTCTTACTTCACTTTTAAACACTTTCATACTTTAGATCATTTTTCAATGACAAGTTCTAGCAAGCGTCAAAAGACTCTGTCCAAGGGTCCACCTAAGAATTCATTTGAGAACTTTCTTTCTAAAGCTAATGAAGAATCCTTCCTTAGGTTTGTCTCCACTAAGATCACACCCTCTAGAATTCTTGTCCAGGAGCAACTAACCTTTCAGGTGATGAACTTGTTTGCTTTAACTCATTTTGGTTTTTTCCTCACCCTAGTTTATCTCTACAACAAAGAAACCTTTCACTACTACCTGGCAAACATGTCTTTCAACTCCAACCTTACTATTATTCTTTCCTTTGTCTTTAAGAAAAAAGTTGAAACCACCAAAGCTGACCTAGGAGCCTTTCTGAACTTAAGGACTGAGGGAGCTAGAGCATATATCTTGATCACCTCAATTGAATATGAAAGGTCTAAAATTAATAAAGTGCTTAGAGGAATCATTTTTAACGAGCAATTGCCTAAAGTATCTGGTCTCGTTCTTAATGCTAGTATCATCCAGCATGTTCTTAGAACTTCTATAATTCCTAAAGCTGGTGATAGAATAAGCATTTCTCCTCTTCTTTTTATGGTGACATTTTTTATCAAGACTAAAGAACCTATAGATAAAGCCCAACTAATCTTTGACTATCTTTATGGACTTTCTAAAATTGGTCGTGTCGAGCATAAAAAAAAGAAGAACATTGCCTTATGATATTTAGTTGCCTACATTATGGAGAAGAAATATAATTTGGTTCATCCTGATAAAGAGTTTGAAGAACCGCTCTACTACATTTAGAGCAATCTTCAATAAAGAAGAACCAAGTAAAACACAAGTCATTAGTGATACTGAGGAAGAACATGAAGCTGCACCTACACCTGCAAATGAACCAAATTATCAGGATTTGGTTCAAAGATTTGATCGCCTGAGACTCAAGTTGATCAACGTTTTCATCAAATTGAGACTCATCTTCAGCAGCAGGCTGCACAGTATCAACATGACATGGGATGGATGAGGGAGCAGATAGACGGTGTTAACTCCAATATGATCATGATTAGCAGCTACTATAACTTTTTTGGTGCTGCACCTCCTCCTCCTCAAGATTAGGGTCCTTCTGAGTGACAACTGCAGTTGATTTTATGTGTTTCTTTAGTTGTTGTTTTATTTTTTGTGGGTTAGGAAAATGTGTTGTACTTTTTTTCCTTAGATGTTTTTGTTTTTAAATCTTATGATGTATTGATATCACATGCTTAGATTGTAATATCCTTCATATTGATATCAATATAAGTTATCCTGTTTTGGCTTTAATCTTGCTTTTGAAATATGTGTTAGTCAATATGACAATCATTATAATTTTTGATCTTAAGAGTACTATACTTTGAAATGCAGGTTAAAATTAAATTCATTAGAAAATCTAATTTTTCTAAATTTAAGTATTGCTTATAACTCTTGATGTAAATAAGATTGTCAATTTCATGTCTCTTATTTAGACTACATTAACGTCTAATATTATTATTGCAACTATGATATTTTCTTACTTTGTATTTCACTTATCAATAAATATTTATGCTCTTAGAAAAATTTGAAATTTTTTATTATTGATTTTGAAAAGATCAAAATTACTCTTGAAAAATGTACTAATGTACAAAAATCAAAAGGAATACACAATGGTTCCCAAGTTGAAAAAGAGGCATAAAATTATCCTACAAGTTAAAAGATGCATAAAAATGTGCCACAAATTTGAAAAAGATGCATAAAGCGCCACATGTGGTAGTTATTTCTTTCCATAATCTTTTAATCTCTTAATTCAAATTAATCTTCTGTATATTTATATTCCTTAATGAAATTTGAAATATACAAATTTTCTATTCATCCTTTTTGCAAAGATTTTCTAACTTAGTGTCTAAATTGACTCATGTTTTTGATAAATACTTTTTATTATCAATGTTACATTTCTTCTTAATTTCTATGAATTACTATGATTTGCCTAATATTTTGATTTTGTTTGCAAAATTTATTTCAAACACTTTCAAAGTTCAATTATCAAATGATTTTTATATAACTGCTTACATATGAGGTCTTTTTTCTTCTTCACTTTTTGTTATTGTAAAAAAGGTGGAGAAATTATTTGTCCGTATGTGTTTTTCTTTTATGTGTTTTTCTTTTATTTTGATGTGTTTTTATTTTGTTTTGTATGTCTGAAAACTTTTGAAAAAAAATTATGATTAAATTGCCTCCTTATTTTTACGTGTTCATCAATTCAGGGAGAGTTTAGGAGATTCTTAGAATTTGAAATTATACAAATAATAATTGTTTTGCCATCATCAAAAGCGGGAGATTGTTAAGAGAATTACTATTTGCATGTTTTGCATTCTTGCAACTTGTATAGCTTTGATGATTCAAAATATTATTGTTTTATGTATTGATATCTTCTAACACTTTTTGGAAGATTAGTTTTTGCTCTTGTGTGAACTAACATTTCAGGAAAATCAAACTCTAGACTACTGAAGACTTCAAATCAAATTTAGCATGAGAGATTTTATGAATTGAATATTGTACTTTTCTTTGAATTCAGTTTGAGAGGGAGTGATTGTAATTGATTGAATAAATACACACACACACTTATGGAGATCTTTAAAAATTTGTACTGATTGTATGAGATGAACAAAATTCGTATGGGAAGATCAACTTAGTTATCTCCTCTAAAGAATAATGGAACGAATAGGAGTTGAAGAAAAATTTTCTAAGTCCTGATCGTCCAGGACAAATGTTTAATCGTCCTAGGATGAAATATTCTCTGGAAAATTTTTGTTCAGACAAAATTAATATTCGTGCCAGGACAAAATGCTCTCTGAAAAATTTTCATCCAGATGAACTCAAATTCATCCCAGGATGAAATGTCCCCTGAAAAATTTTCATTTAGACAAAATTCATATTCGTGCCAAGACGAAAAGCTCTCTAGAAAAATTTCATCCAGACGAACACAAATTCGTCCCAGGATGAATTGTTCTCTGTAAAAATTTTGTCCGGACAAACTCATATTCATCCCAAGATGAAGTGAACCGACTCTTCAAATTTTGTCTACGTCCTACAGTTTTTGGGAACTGACCTATGATATAACTGTTCGTACCGGACGAACCTAGTTCGTACGGGATGATGATCGGGTATGAATTCAGTTCGTACCAATATACATTTGGTTCATTTCCAACACATTTAAGTAAAATCATCCAGGATGATCCACGATCGTACGGGACGATCAATTGCGTGTTGACTTAAAAATTTGTAATTTTTTGGACAATTTTCTTCTTTCATATAAATAGTCCAATTTAGACTGCCATTTAATCTTTTTGCTTATTGATCTTCATACCAATTGAAAGGAGAGTCAAGGAGAGAGTGTGAGAGAGTGTTTATAGGAGATTTCTTACTACTAGAGCATGAAGGATTCACTTGGAACTCAAAGGTAAGAATATCTTCTTGTGGTTTTTTATTACTTCACTCTTTTCTCTCTTCCTTCTAGATTTCTTGTGAGAAGATCTGTCAAGGATATCCGATTCTCTACCGACACTTTGAGCGTGTGAACATCTGAAGGGTTCTCTACCCATATTTGGAGAGTGTGAACTTACGAAGCGTTCTCTGCCCACACTTGGAGAGTGTGAACAGCTGAAGGGTTCTCTGCCCACACTTGGAAAGTGTGAACAGCTGAAGGATTCTCTGCCCACACTAGGAGAGTGTGAAAGGATGAAGGGTTCTCTGCCAATGCTGGGAGAGTGTGAAAGGATGGACGATTCTCTGCCAACATTAGGAAGAGTGTAAAAGGACAACAGTTCTTTGCCGCACTGGGTAGTGGTAAAAGAGAGTTTTTGTAAAGGCTCCTCCGCCTTGCTGTGGGTTCAAAAGGAGATTCTCTAGTGATATTAGTGCAATACTCGAAGGGTGCCTCTGGAGAGTGGATGTAGGTCGTGTTTGACCGAACTACTATAAATCTCGTGTCTTTTATTTTTCCTCTGCTTTTATTTTTTCTTTACTATTTTTAACTTGTGGTTGAAAAACGTTATCTCTAAAATTCACTAAAGTTAATTATCTCAGTTATAAATTTTAAAAAGAGGGATAAAATTTTTAATTACCAATTCACCCCCCCTTTTGGTTATCCTCTAGGACATAAGCTTAGGTTTAACAACCTAATTCATAGTGAACAAGTTTCAACACTTGTGTCAAGCCAATAGCCAACCCAAGTGAACCCAAAGCTTGGGTTTTTAAGAGGAGATTCTTAGAGGTCTAAGGGATAACCCCATGGATCTAAATGGAGTCTAGATGGTCTTGGTCAAAGAGTTAGGATGAGTGGGGTGTATGGGAGGTTTTGTCAAACTTGGTTTACTTGGTCAACCAAGTTATCCTAGGACTAATAATTGGGTCAATTGAATCCAATTCAGACCATATAAACTTAATTGGAGTGGTCTCATGCCGAAACGAGGACATTAGGTTTGAAACTGGCATTTGGTACCTAAGGGAGCACCTTAGTCCACCATGGTTGACTTGGTCAAACATGTTAACCCAGGGGATATGATTAAGTTTGATAGGTCCCAAATGATGTTTGAAAATAATTGGAGGAGGTTTCAAGGGTTGATGAAATTGTATTATATTGAATTATAGTCAAAAGTTCAAAAAGTCTACTTTGTCAATCAGTTACTGCTTAACCAAAGAACTTGCACCACACAACTACCAAAGGTAATATATTCTCCTTTAGCAGTAGAAAGCGCCACTGAATTTTGTTTTTTGTTAGATAAAGAAATTAAAGAGTTTCCTATAAATTGACAAGTTCCTGAAGTAATTTTTTGATCAACTCTATGTCCTATAAAATCTGAATTTGAGTACCTAATGATTTCAAAAAAAGAGCAGTGTTTAGGGTACCAAATTCTTAAGTTTTGAGTTCCCAAAAGATAGCTCAAAATACTAAGGGGTATAGAAAAAAACTATTTATACGTTTAATGTTTAAGTGAGATGGTTTTTTTTCTTCAACTATGTAATAAAAACATGAATTTTTAATCCAAATGTCACCAACAAGTCTAGTAGTTCTAGTGTAACCTTCCTATACTAAAATCCACATGTGATAGTCAAGCAATTAAAGAAAAGTAGACATATGGGTTTTCCAAAAGTCAAAAGGAATGTTATCAAACAATGGTGGTTTAGTGATCGAATATCCTTCAGGAGTATTATGGTTTCCAAAAATAGCTATGATAATTTTTAAATATAATCTAAACCTTAGTTTATGAATATAAGTTTTTATACTACTTTAAAGTTTGAATAGGTTCTTAGACTTAATACAACTATCCCAAATGCTAACCAAATGCGCGGGGGGGGGGGGGGGGGGGGGGGGGGGGGGGGGTGGGCTTTGAATTGGTTATTTAAAAATAATTTCTTGGTAATTTAGAAAACTGATTTAGATATTTTGCACAATAATTAAAATTTTTTAAAAAAATATTTTTCAACCAATAAAATTAAATGTGCAGAAAATAAAAAGCAGTGAAAAGTAAATATAGAACAAAAAAAATTTTATAGTGATTCAGTCAAATTAGATTTACATTCACTCCATACTGACACCTTAAGGTATTTCACTATGCCAAAGTGACTATCCTTTTGCTACCACAGTAAGAAAGAGAAGTTGTTACAACAACATCTCTTCCACCAACCTCAAAGTGGCAGAATACCTATGTCCTTTCTCACCCTCTTGGTGATGGCTGAATACCAACTTCCCTTCTCACCCTTCTAAAAATGACAGAGTACTGACATCCTTTCTCAACCTCCTGGTGAGGATAGAGTACCAATATCCTTTCTCACCTTATTTGCGATGATATAGTACAATATCTTCTCCAAAGATCTTCTCTCAATAGTCTTCAAAAAAGTAGGGTAGTGATTTGAAGAAAATATAAAGAGATCCTCACCTTTGGGAAACCTTGTGAAACCTTCAAAATTTCCACTTGCAAGAACTCTCAACCCTCACTCCCAAATAGTCTCGCAAAACATTCTCACTATCACTCCCAATAGAGAATTTGCAGAAGAAGTTGGATAGTCAGTTTTTAGGACTCTTATATATAAAGGTCGGGAAAAACCATCCAGAAAACTAAAAAATTCAAGTTGAATGTTCTTAGATCATACAATACGATCACACTTCGTACCTCCAAATAGTTAAAAAATCCATGTACGATCCTGTACAAACTTGATTTTGTACTCTATCAGCCATATGTACGAATTGACATCGTATAATATGAATAGTTCAAAATTGTACATGTTCATCAAGTACGATTTTGTATGAACCCCTTTCGTACACTGGTCATCTTCTATATGAACCCTAGATTGTATAGTAAGAATTATTAAATCAAATCATGCTTCGTATGGTACAAATATGAAAAAACCCATTTTATACTCTAGAAATCATCTATACAATTTAAATTTTACATAGTATAAATAATTTAAAAAAATCATCTATTCATATGGGGCAACTGTTACACACCCATTTTATACTTTGGATATTATTTGTATGAAATCCATTTTATACAGTAAAATCTGTTCAGAAGTTGGCGAGTTCATTTGGGAAAAACTAGTATGTATCCATTTAATACTCTTGATATCATCTATTTAAATCAAACTTCATATAATACAAATAGTTCAAAAGAAACTTTCCAGGGATTGATTCGATTAACTTTATTCTAGAGGAACTTTCATGTCAAATCATCCAGTATGATTCAAGAACAGTCAATATGTTTTAAAAATAAAAGTTTTGACTCACTTCCCTAATAAGTGTGTATGTACGATTACCTGATTACAATCACACTCTCTAAGACTCAAGATCAATAGAAAAAGTACAAACTTCAATTATAAGAAATCTTAATATAAGATGTCCTGAAGTCCTCGGTAGTTTTGTGTATGATTACCTTATAACATCAATACACACAAATAACACAAACAATAAATATCCAATATATGATAGGAGAAATGGTAATCAACACAATAATATTTTAGTATTATCAGAAACTCACATAAAAACAAAGTTTTGAAAACTAAGTTGTAAGATCCCCATGAGGAAATGGTGACCCACTACACCATTCACTGTGATAAGCTTCAACAAGTACTGAAGACCCTTGGGAATTTGTATCTTGGCCTACCAACTATGCAATCCCTCCTGTAGCTACTTTTTTTTTTTTTGAAAGATGCAAATATGCTTTAAAATAAAAAAAAGCAAGGATACAAACTACTGTGGGTTAGCTAAGCTATCACATTCTTCTTTTAGAAGATCCATAAAAGAAGATGGAATATATCTTTCGCTAAAAAACTCCCAAACAAAATCAAAAGAGCAAGCTAAGTTAACACAATAATCGGCTAACTTATTACAATTATGATTAACCCAATGAAAGAGCACATTATTGAACTCACCAAGAAAAGAAAAGTCTTCTTCATCCGAGATCCAACCTTTTATCTTCTATTTGCTGTACAATTTCTGAAGAAAAAGGATGACATTCTTATTATCACCTTCCAATATAATGCCTTTGACATCTTGAACTCTACCGTGAATCAGTCTTTTAATAGTTGAGAATGCTAATAGCTCAAGTTGAGCAATGTCCCAATGCAATTTGCCTTTACCAAAGGCTAAGATAAATTTTCTTTTACAGTTCCTTATTACACCACCAATGCCAGCTATGTAATTACTTTTCATTGAAGCATCAAAATTAATTTTGATCCACTCGGGAGGGGGAGGTTGCCATTTGTTTGAACATAGTCCAATGGACTGATTAGCAACCCAGTGATCCCAGAGTGGTGCACTGAATTTGGCAGAACCCAGGAAAGCAAGGGTCGATGCAGCTATCATGCTGTTACTATCACTTGACTTGCCATGTTTAATCTTGTTTCTATTGTTCCAAACAAACCAGAGCATTGTTAGGTAGATCGTTACTAACATAATATTTTAATCCTTTAATTTCCTAAGCCCAATCAAGCAATCATCCCAATTCAAAAAATTGGGAACCTGGAAACCCCAACTCCTTACCAGTTTAATGATCTTCAAAATTTTAGAACAAGTGGAAGATACATGATTCACATCTTCATTTTCAACACAACCCCATGGAAATAAGCAGGAACCCGATAATTTCCTTTTGAATAAAAAGGATTCAGTTGGAATAGCATCTCTGTAGAGCCTCCAAATGAAGAATTCCACCCTGGCATTTAGTTTAAGTTTGGATAACCAAGAATGTAGCTCATCTTCTTGATAGCCTTTGAAAGAATCCTCCACAACAAGTGCAGCAATAGATTTCCCAGTTAATTTTAGCTTTAGTTCCATACAATCATTATTGGAAAATTGTATATTGCAAATAAGCTTCAACAACTCTTCTCCAAAGTGCAACTTCAGTTTTTCAACATCCCAGCTTCCCTCGTTAATGATGTTGTAAAGAGTTAAGTCTTCATCAATCAAAGTTCTAACAAACGTTTGCCATTTGTTTAAACTGACATCCAAGATCCAAGTGTCTTTAAGAAAATTAATTTTAGAACCATCACATACCTTACATCTAACAAGGTTTGAAAGAGCATTCCACCCTTGATGAATAATCTTCCAGGAATTAGAAGATTTGCTCATGTAGCTCACATTGTTCAACCAATTATATCAATACTTTTTTAGAAAATTCCTGGATAACAAAGAGTCCGGGTTCTCAATGATCCTCCAAGCAAATTTGGATTTCAAAGAATCTCTTCTAATAATTGCAGAGTTCAGTCCCCATCCACCGAACTGTTTTGGTTTACATAAGGAATCCCAAGCTACATAGTGGATCCCATGATTACCATCACTTCTATTCTAGATGAAGTCTCTACCCAATTTCTCAAAGCCCTTCATAATTTTCACAGGTACAAGGGAATAAGACATAAGGAAAATTGGAAGAGAAAGGTATACTGATTTAATTAAAACCATTTTGCCTGCAAGAGAGATGTATTTGTTGCTCCAAGCATTAAGCTTCTTGATTGATTTATCCAGTAGAGGTTGGAAATATGAATACTTAAGCCTTCTCATTGCCAACTTGAATCCTAAGTACTCAAATTCCTTCCCCATTTTGATTATAAGAAGTTTAGACAGCATCTTACTCCTCCTCCTCCCAACCGAACTGCTGCACATCACAAACGATTTCTGAAAATTGATTTTCTGGTCAGTCGAAGAACAGTAGTTTTCAAAAATGAATTTGACTTTCTTCACACTATTAGTTTTAGCTTCAGTGAAGACCAATATGTCATCTGCAAATAGGAGATGCAAAATTCTTTGAGCTCTAGAAGAGATCTTCACACCTATCGCCACACCTTTATCAGAAAAAGAATTGGAAAGAAGTTGTGAGCATAAAATAAATAAAAATGGAGAGAGTGGACACCCTTGTCTGAATCCACTCCTCCCTTCAATCCAATTGGAATTAGATCCATTAATAATAATAGAAAATCTAGGATCTGAATTGCACTCCATCACCAAGTTGACAAAATTTAAAGGAAAACCCAGATCTACCATAATTTTCTGGAGAGTAGCCCAGCACATGCTATCATATGCTTGTTCCATGTCAACTTTAATTGCAAGGAACCCCTTGTTAGCTTTTGAATGCCTTAGCTTGTGAAATACTTCTTGTGCCAAGAGGATGTGATCTGAAATTGACCTTCCTTTCACAAATGCCACTTGCTCCTCAGAAACAAATTTAGGAATGATCTCCACCATTCTATTCAACAAAATTTTAGCTATAATTTTGTAAATAGAGTTGCACAAACTAATGGGATGAAAAGCTGCTGGAGAAGCTGGTTAGAACATTTAAGAATTAAAACAATCAAAGTGTCTTTCCAATCCTTACACAATTTACCTGTAGAAAAGAAAAGATTAATGGCTCTAGTGACATCCTCACCTATGATACTCCAAAAAGCTTTGAAGAAGGAGTAAGTGACCCCATCACAACCAGGAGCTTTATTATTACCCAACTTCATAACAACCTCCTCAATCTCAAGCGAAGAGAGCTCCCTGTCAAGCCTTGAATAGTCACTAGCTTCCAAAACCTGCCACGGTTTAGGCCAATTGATCAAACTGCAGCTCCTTCTCTTCCACTTATCCTGGAAATATTGAGTTAAAACCTCTTCTACCTCCTTAGGTTCATTAAATAAGATTCCTTTATCATCTTTAATTTGTGAGATCGAATTTGCATTTCTTCTAGCATTAGCAAATGAATGAAAAAATTGTGTTTGATTCACCATCTTCAATCCATTTTACTTTTGCCCTTTCCTTCCACGAAGTATTTAAACAATTGAGAATGACATTAAGCTCCTTGACTTTGCTCCTAAGTACCAAGAGTTTATCATTATCTAACCATCCTTCACTAGCTTCCTCCTCTTGAATCTGAGAAATTTTAGCTTTCAACCTCTCCTTTTCTATAGAGAATTCTTTCAACTTAGACTTGCTCCAATAGAACAAATCCTTCAAGCTTCTTTTGCACTTCATATTAAGGATCTCCATATCATCTCCAAGAAAATTTTTCTTCCATACATTAGCAATGATGTGAGCCTAAGTCTTGAATGATAACTAAGCATCTTCAAATTTAAAACCCTTTCTTCCATAAGAGACCGACTCATACAACTTGAGTACAATGGGGCTATGATTCGAAGCCACTCTAGCCAAGTGTCTAACAACCGCAATTTGGATTTTATTCAATGCCAAAGAGTTGAGGAGACATCTATCCAACCTCTCAAGGATTCTCCCACCTTCTGTTTTGTTGTTACACAAAGTGAATCTTGGTCCAATGAACCCAATCTCATGGAAGTCATTCTCATTCATAAATTTTAACATCTCCATTGGGCCTTGGGAGAATACAAACTTCCTACCACCTTTCTTGTCCTCCTTAGCCAAAATACAATTGAAGTCACCACCAATGATGGAAGGTATATTCATTTGAGAATGCTCTTGAATACATTCCCAAACTAACCTTCTCTTATGTGTCTCCTTACTTCCATAAATAGTGTTGATTCTCCAAATACCCTTATTAAGGACATTAAGATCCCCAATAACACACTGGTTTAATGTCTTAACAACAGAAAAAGTTGCCATATCCACTCTCCAGATGATCATAATACCACCTGAAAGACCTTCTGAAGGAAGCAGAAAAAAATCCCACAAAGGTCCCATTAATCTATTAAAAGAGATTCTATTAAAAGAGTTAATTTTTATCTCAATCAACCCAACAAAAAAAATTTTATAGTCTTTAATAAACTCCTTCATATAAAGAGAGGCCTCCCTCTTCTTGGCCCCTCTACAGTTCCAGAAAGCAATGGATTCCATTTAAAGAATCAAGGGGGAAGAGCCCCCATCTCTTCTTTTATTACCTCCTTCAAGGACTCTACCACATGGTTTGTTCTTAATAGGCCCTAAAGCCCTTAGCTCCTTGGCAAGCTTACATTTCATGATTTCCCCATTTGAGCCAATATCTCTTTCTTTCTCCACACCAAACATCTTCTCAATACTAATGGAAAACCCTTTCTCTGCCACAGATTTTGATTCATCCACATGCATACTCTCATTATGCTTGCTACTATTATCAACCAATGGTTTGTGAACATCACCATTTTCCTTAACCCCCTCTTCATTGATTAGCAGAACAAATTTATTTGAAATAACAGGACTGAAAGGATTATTGAAAGAAGGCAGCATACTAACCTTAACTTTAGAATTATCAGCTTTAACCGGATTCTTCATAGCTGCTGTTACCAAAGGTTGTTGTTCATCACAATGCATTTTATTGACTTCACAGATTTCACTTTCTTCAATAGTGTTGTCCTTTGTAAGAGGATCTACCTCCACATTAGTACCACCATCCAGTGATATTTCATTCAGAGCTTTTTTATTACCCAAATTAGGATTGGTTTTCATCCATTATTTTTTTGTGTTCTTCAAATTATTCTTGATAGCCACCGGTCTTCTAGAACTCCTCCTATTAACCATAATCCATGGTCCATAAGAAGAAACATTGTTCTCCTCAAAACTCATATCCCCCTTCTTTCCAAGATAAAAAAGAGCATTAGATGTAGTATGTTCCTTCATAACTGACTTCTTCAGCTTGCAATCAGCTTTCTCATGGCCAACAAATCCACAATCAAAACAGAAGGTGGATATCTTCTCATACTCAACTATCTGAAAGAATCTTCCAGCAATGCCCTCCACCCAAACTCCAAAGGGAAGAGGTTGATCAAGGTTAACTCTCACACAAACTCTTGCAAATTCCCTTTTCCCCCATTGAAACATATTTCCATCCATCATGAGGGGTTTGCCAATCATAGCTGCTATTCTAGCCACATTCTTCTCGTCCCAACAATGCAGTGGCAAGTGAGGCATCCTAATCCATATTGGAGAGGATAGCCCTTTTAAGGAAAGGGTAGAAAATTCCACCGACCATCTCTCCATACCAACAATATGTGCATTGACAAAGCATGGTCCACCAGCCAAAACACCTTCCATCATATCTACTGAATCAAAGGAGCACAAAAACTACCCTTTACCAAGAGTAGTGAAGTGGAAGTTACCAAACGGCTTCCATTGTCTTCTAATTTCCCAAGCAACAATATGAAAAGGAATATCCTTCCCAAAAACCTTGATTACAAATTACTTCTTCAACTTACTGGAATTAAGAATCTCCTCTTCTTTGATTAGTTTAATAGCTTTGCCATCTTCAGTAAGAACCAAATCCTCCTCATTGAAATCCACTTGAATATACGGCTTTTTCGACCAGGGATTAGAAACTGCATCCTTAATAGATCTGACTGGCACATTCACAGCAACCTTCTCCTTTCCCCTAGGATCCTCCTTAGGCAAGCATCCTTCAGAATGAAGATCTGTGTTAACAGAGGAATTGGAATTTGCATTTATCCCACGGACAACTCCGGAGATTGCATTTGAATTACCAAACCTATTGACAAAGATTTTCATTCCAGATGATGATGCCGATTGCTCAATCATATCTCGATCCAATGCTTTTCACGGTAATTGAGGCGTACCCAAACCAATATTTTCAACAATTCCTTTACCTTTTCCTTCCACATACGTTTTCTTCTTCAGGCCATTATCAATGTTCTCTCTGATCACCAATGGTTTTCCAGAATTTTTGACAGGAGATTCAAAATTCAAATTATTCATATAACCATCCAAATGATTGCTACCTTCAGGGACTATGAAAATAATACCTGTAGACTTAGATCCAACCATAGCCGCTGCCGTTGAAGGACGACGGCTCTCCTCCATCATCTCCGATCGTCAAGCAACCAGCAAATAGATTGTCGGGAAATAGAAAATTCAAAAAACTTGAACTTTCTCTCACTAGAAACCCAGAGTTTCTCTCACTAGAAAAAAACCCAGACGTTAGCTCCTCCTGTAGCTACTTGGGGAGCTTTGTTTTCTTCTTACCTATAATCTGGCCTCAGGGCGTATCAACTATAGGGAGCAAGGAATGCTATGAAGCACGAATGATTGCATAGTTTCCCCATGATCCTTGCTGCCATTACCCTTGGACAAATGTTGAAGACTTATTGCATGTCTATCTTGGAGTAATGGTGCATCAACTAGCCCTTTGGTTTGACTATCCACAAGTTGTACTGCACCCCCCCCCCCCCCCCCCCCCCCTCCCCTGGTGGCTAGCTAAAATTGCTATAGCCTTATTACTTGGTTTGACTTAGAATTATGATTCGGATCCATGATGGAGAGCTCATTTTTATAATGGGGTAGAATTTACTGCACTTTGATGCTACCCAAGCTAAAATACTGAAAGTTGTCGCTACAAAAGACCATTTATAAGACCGGATGTTTGAATTAGAAGGTATAATTATTGAAGGCGATTACAGTAGTACGATCAAGTGGCTGTAGGCACATAGTGATAATCGTAATAAGATTCACTAAAACCTTGAGGGGTTGAACCTTACCTTCCTAATGGACTTCAAGCAGATCATTTTCCAGTATATCTCTAGGGAGAGCAATCTTTGAGTGGATTATTGTTCCCTTTTATCACTTTTTGGTAGTTTATTTGGCATGATGTACACAAAAGTAAAATTCCCTTAACATTTTTATCTAGGTTAAGGGATGATAGTGATAGTGCATAGCCTATAGTTATTTTTTGGTGGTACATTTTTCTTTATAATTACTTAATGCAATTGCATTTTTCAAGGAGCGCAAAAACCTTTTTTTTATATAGAGAGGCTCATGATGGCTAGAGGAGGTGGCCCTAAGTCACCTCCTTCGAATGGTGGTAGAGGCGACTATAAGAAGGATAAGCAACCATAAGGAAATGACTGGTAAGTGCTTAACCACAATATTAAGAAGGTGGTGGCATCTCCCAAACTTACTCTGGTGGTCAGACCGATGAATACATCCCAGCCTTCTTCTTTGGTTCAAAATGCAATCATTCGAGAGTCGTGGATGGAGGATGTCGCTCAAACCCAAGCCATCATCCTACTGGGAAAGGAGGAAGATAGAAAATTGGAGAAGGTGGCTGATATGCAAGCCTTATCCAGCTCAATGGAAGAAAAAATGACCACTGTCGTAGGTTTTTCCTTTAGCACTGGAGGCATCACTGATACCTATCCCCATAAACCACCCAATCATACTGACCAGCCTGACCAATCTACCCCCAGGAAAATCTCTATCCCAGATTACAACTACTTGGAGGATTCATCTATATCAGCTGACTTATATAGTTAAGCCTACTTTGAAGATGCAATGGAGGGCTCGGGAGACCAATTTGATGAGCACAATGAAATAGATGAGTCAGATGCTCATTCTAACTCTAATATAGAGATGGATGCTGGTAAATAAGGTCTAAAGATTGAGCTTTAGGAGACCTTCTCCCAACCGACATGTGTAGAATCAGATGTTATTCAAGACTTATATGATTGCTCAACTGATGATGAACCGTGCCCAACACCTCCTCACAACCCACACCAGCACCCCAACAAGCCAACCACCCCTGCAACTCTATGTAGTTGTTGCTATGTGGAGTCTTCCTAGGTGTTTTTGCTGACCCCTCACAAAAAATATGGGGTTGCAACTAAGTGTTTTTCACGCATGGACCAACCTGTGGATGGTTTCTTCAAGTACAGATGTGTAAATTAACAAGAAAATCCAGCCCTCATTCCTGCTGCTACAAGATTGTGCCCACTAAATATTTATCGTAATTCCATCAAGAATCAGGAAACTTTATCTCAGCAAACAATAGCCCCCACTAGCTCCATGATTGTCAGCTAGTGCACCACCTAGTCACCCCTTTTCTTGGAGTAATGTGTAATATGTTTTATTGCACAAGATGAAGGAAGAGACTTTCCTCGCTAAAGATGGAATCTCTATGGTGCCAGAGGTTGCTGCAATTAATGAGAACATTATAATACTTGGGAAGGCTCTTATGATGAAGATTATTAGTAGGAGGGTTTCCTTCCCCTTTCTTCTTAATAAGCTCAATTGTTGATGGTACCACTTTACTTAATTCCAAGTTATTACAATAGCCCCAAATTTTTTTATTTGTCTTTTTTAGTGTGGAAGAAGGAGATACCATACTAATGAGTGTCCCCTTGATTGTGGCAGGTAATATCTTTGGAATTGATAGGTTGTCTTCCATTTAAGGGGTAAGGAATAAGGTCTTGAAACCCTTTTTAAAAGAATTTTCAAGTCCTTTAGAACACAACCTAATGACCTTATATTTAGGGTCTATAATTGCATATTGTTTAGGCATGTCTCTAAGGTCAACAATGCAAATTTCAGCTCAATCCAACATTCCTAGCCCCTGAAACTGAATTTTTTCCCAAAGGTTGCAAAACCTGCAGTTATTTATAGCCTATGCCCCTAAACATTCCATCCAGTAGATCTTAGCGTTAGGACCATTTTCAAACCTCCCAATCACTCCAATGAACTTTATTAGGACCGACTAATCATTGATCTACACCTTTCCCAGTTAAATTTAACCCAAAATTGATTAGGGGTCAAAATGACCAAAATATCTTTTAAAGAGGATTTTTGGTCCTTTTCCCCAAAATTCAATATAATCCAACCATATCAAACTCCAAATTCCATTTCAATGGATCATAAATGAATTTAGGAACACATTGGACCCAAACCTACTCTTTGGTTTGATCTTGTTGAACAAGTTCACCATTATTGATAAAAAATGCCCCCTTATGGGATCAAAAGGTTATTTCAAGCCAAATGAAATCCTTTTGGCATAAGACCTTATCCATTGAGTTCAAATGGTCAATTTGAACCTAATAAACAAAACTCTTAACCCTAGGACAACTTAGCTAACCTAGTCAACCAAGCTTGACCAATCTTCCCATACACTCCTACCCACTATATGCTCTTGATCATAGCCTTATGAAGAATACCCGAACTAATAGGGTAACACATTAAGTGCCTTAGAATCCTCCCGCGGAGACCCAAGCCTTGGGTCCACTTGGGTTATCTATTTTGCTTGACCCAAGTCTCAAAATAGAGGTTCCCCTTAAGCCATTTTCCAACACTAGCCTAATTAAACCCAACCAATGGTGGCATTGGGTCTCCCTTGACGAAATACACCTCGCCTAGCCAACCCTAAGATTGGGTCAATTTGGGTCAAGAATTAGTCTAACCCAAAGTTACAAAAATAACCTTAGGTTGAGCCATTTCCCAACATATCCTTAACCAAACTCAATCAACACCCCCAGTAGATAGCCCTAGGTCCAATACACCTACCCTAGTCAGCCCAACCCTTGGGCTAGCTTGAGTTAAACTCTAATCTCATAAAAAGTGGTCATGACCATATTATGCTGAGCCATCTCCCACCTTAGGTTAATTCGGCCCCAATTTCTACTTGCATTGGGTATACTAGAGCCTAACTAATCTCCTACATCCAACACATTGTCTGGCTTGACTAGGATGAGCCTCAACCGACCCAAATAATACAATTTTGGGTCAACCTAAGCTCTCCAACTAAGCCAACCCCTCCCAGACAAAATTGATCTCATATTCATGCTCACCACATCCCAATCAACCTTTCTAGATTAGCCTAACCTAGACCATGGATGGTAGTGGATGGAACCAATAGAGAATGGCCTTTGGTGGTCCACTCCACCTCAGGCCTAATCCAAAGGTTTTTAAAGTATGGGCTCACCGTCTTCAACCTCACAAACCTTTTGGAAGATATGCTCATCATCCCAAAGGCCATCCAATGGATAACCTAATGAATCCCACCTATCTATGGTCGCAAGAGTGGGTTGGATATGGCATCTTGGCCTAGATGTCCCCATTAAAATTCTAGCTCCCAAAATTATTCCCCATAGCTCTCTGAGTGATCCAGTATCTTCTCCCAGCTCCCTTGCCACTCTTAGCCTTAATCCTGAGTGAACCAAATGAAAGGATTCTACACTCCACTTGAACTCCTACCTCTTGTGATCCTCCGGCTTTAATGTCTTAAGGGAATTTTTCTCAGTCCAATCCTAAAGCTTCTCGATAGAAAAATTCATTCATTGGGGTTTTCTATATGGTGAGACTTTGATCATGATTTCCTAGCTAGGTGGTGTTTATTAAGTATGAAAAAAGTCATCAAATAGCTGGAATCAAGCCATTGCATTGATGGTTTGTGATGTCCAAATCCTTCCTATGAAGTTTGGAACAAATTCGCTTGCATGATCACTCTGATCATGCCGAAATAGCTTAACAACTTTGGAAGATAGCAAAGGTTGAAGATGAAATTATGACCATTGGTTTGGATCAATGGTCTATGTTTGATCCTATAGTTTTAAAGAAATTTAATCTCATCCATCCGATCATTATTCTGATGATAAGGATTAACCCTATTGTTACACAGTCAGCGCCAAAGATTACTTACCCAATCTGCACGCATTGACTGACTATATAATTCCAGGTTAGTTAAATTCAACAATTATAGTAAATTTAAAAAATTTATATATCCTTTATACTTGACAAAATTAGGTGTTATCAGCCTTATTGTAAAGATCTCAATTAGATCTTCAAAAGCCTTATGGTCCCAGGCCTTGATCACCTCTATGTAAATTTTAATTCCTACTTGAAAGTTTAATCTATTTGTGCATTTGTGTGTTTAATTAAAGACACCAAGGCTTGGGTCCTTGGGAGAGTGAATTTGGAAAAGTCCTTGACATGTCCAAATTTTCCTTCCCCTATTTGAGGTGTTTTAGGGCATGTGCATGCAAATTTAGATTCAAGGGTCAAGATTTGACCCATGGATTTAAATAGGAATTATGATCTATCCATTGAGAATTAGAATTTGTGCTTTGGTGTGATGATTGTTCTTAGCCTAAGGAGTTTAAGGCCACTAATTTTGCCCAATCCAACCTTAGGTTAGTTCCCTTGGAATATTTCAAGGTAACTTAGAGGTTATCTTAGGTGGCTTGGTTAGCGACCTTAGTTAGACACACTTGGGGTAAAACTTAGGGAGTTTGAACCTTGAGATTAGGTGATCTCATGGTCTAAATTTAACTATATTCGGAGCACAATAAGTCCACAAATTAGGATCCCCAAAATTCCCCGCCAGATTTTACATAGAACCTTATTTAATTTATTAAGAATTCATATTAAATAAAAAAAAATTAACTTAAGGGCTCTAATTGATCATATTTCAACCCTCAATCTAGGGAAAATAAATCTCCAATTAATTGACCCTTAATTTCACCTTGATTCATATTTTAATCTAAATGAATAATTAAGTAAATTATTTAATTAAAAATAATTAAAAATTCCAAAAAATGCATAAATTCTTGGAAACATCCTCAAAGTTTATTTCACCTTCCTTGGGGTTATGTTAATATCCTCATAGGCCTGGGTTGCCCAATAAAAATTGGGGAAGATTACGTAGATTTAATTGGTTAGAAATTAAAGATTGATTAATATTAATTAATTATTTATTTTATGGGATAAATTAGTTTATGTTTTCCATCAACAGGTTCATGGTGTTGTGCCACTAGGCTCAAAGACCAGGCCTCTTTATTACACATAGCCCCGTAGCATGGAGTAGTCTATCCTAATAACTTTATTGATGTAGTTGAATTAAGGATTTTAATTTTCATAAATACTTAAAATTAATTTAATTTTTGTGTTTAACACTCCATTGAATTTATTCATGGCATTATGTTATCAAACTCGAGGAACTAGGACTCCTTAGGATACGTAGCTCGCAGCCTAGAGCAGTCCATCGAATAAACTTCCTCCATCGAATAAACTTTGAAAAGTCATAGCCCATAAATCCCAAATGAAAATAAGTTCCATAATTTGGATAGAAATGCATCAACCAAACCTTAAATTACGAGCATAAATAAACAGCCCCTTTGGATAAAGGTAAGAAAGAACCAATGCCAAGCACCCCATAAGACTCTGCCCAAAGGAAAGAGAGTAGCAATAAGGGGTTAATTCAGAAAAGTAATATTTCAAATCATAGCTACGTCTCAACCAATAAAAGTAGCTAAGAACCACCAGAGAAAAGGAAGTGGGAAAATCAAACCGATCCAACATAGCAATCAAATAATAATATAAGTGAAGCAAAAATGAGCCATCCCATAAAGCCATACCAAAAGTGATTGGTAAAAAGACCACGAAAGAAATAATAGCACTAGAGTCCCATATGAAAAAAGAAGCTGTCAAAGAACTACAACAACCCAAAAATCGAAGGAAAAAAGTAATGACCATAATGAAAATAATGATAATAGCCGAACAATAAAAAATAATAAACAAAAGAAAAGAAAAAGACCCAATCACAAGACCACTAGTTAAAGTGAATATAAGGGAAGCCCAAAAGGTTTAATATTGCCAAACCTTTGATCTATTTAGGAAGAGAATGATCATAGTTTTTAATGAAGCCAAACAAATTAGAACCCATTATAGTCAAGGAATCGATAACAGCATTCCCCTTCCTCAAAATATGAGAAATAGAATATGAAATGAGAGAAAGACAATACTTAATATAAGTTAAGTTATTGAAATTAGTAGGATTGGAAGTGGTGTTACCTTCAAGATAATGGATCAAGTGCAAAGAATTAACTACAGTCTAGATATTAGTGATGTAAGTGAAATGTATAATTTAATTCCAAAAAGTAGTCTCTCAATTTTTGCTTGAATTGCATTATTAGCAGTAGAGGGCCCCATATAAACTAAAATCACAAAACCTTTAGAATCCTGAATAGTACCACCACAACTTGAATTCAAATTAATAATGGAGCCATCAATATCAAGTTTAAAATATCCTCCAAAGGCTTTTCCCAATAAATAATCCTATCATTGCAACCAACAATATAGGAACTAAAAACCAAACCAAACTCAGACGGGATAAGAATAAAACCTTTAAAGGCCTTATCCTTTAATAACTTAGCAATAAAAAGCTGATAAATTATATTCTAAACTTTAGAAATGACACTTAAAAAATCCATTTTAGTATTCTCAAGCTTAGTAGCATTCATACTACTCCACAAATACCAACAAATAATAATAGGAAGAATACTCCTAATATGACCTTTAGAAGGAATAAACCACTCTTTAATAAGAATACCAATAGAATTATACTGAGTAGTAGATAACACATTAAACATATTGTCAAAATGATGCCAAACTTTCTTAGCAAGTTGGCCCTGAATAAACACATGATTCATATTTTCAGTATGGTAGCAACAATGACATTTAGAGATAATTTAAAGACCTTTCTTTAAGAAAATAGAATCCAAAGATAAATAATTATGTAAACTTCTCCAAATAAGAAATAAATAAGAGGGGGAATGCTAGCATGCCAAAAAGCTAATTAAAGAGAGTTATTTTTAAGACTTTTCCTAATAGAATTCCAAACTTGTTTAGTATAAAAAATACCATCATTAGAATGATTGAACAAAATTCAATCCTCATTCCCCAAATGAATAAAAAAATTGAAAATTAACTCAATGATAGAGTTAGGCACAAAATTGGTAAGTAAATCAATATTCTAGCTCTCATTAGTAATAAAATCCTTAACTTTGCAAGAATAGGTAAGGTAAGTATATAAAAGATTATCAAAAGAAAATTTACCCAACTATTTATCCTGAAAAAAAAAGTATTGCAATCTCCCTTACCCCATTGAATAAACTCTTTAGCTTCCCTTCTAATATTGCATCATCTTTTCCAGTTGAAAGAGTTTCCATATTTATAAACACAATTCAAAGGGTGATTCCCAACACAATATTTAGAAACCATGAGCTTTGCCCATAAACATTTTTAGCTCTAAAAGCAAACCACAATTTATGAATATAATTCGTGATCATATCAGTAAAAGTTTTTAAACCTAATCTACCCTTATCCATAAGCCCTGAACAATTACTTCAAGAGCCCCAAACAATAGAATGATTACCATCCTTGGAATCCCTAAGAAATGTATTCAATAAAGTCTCCATTTTACTACAATCAATAAAGGTCGGACACAAAGTATGCAGCAAATAAATTAGAATAGAACACAGAACATGCTTTATAAGAACAAGCCTACCTCTATAAGATAGGAAATTAAAAACCCAAGAAGAAAGTTTCTTATGGATATTAGAGAAAATATCATCAAATAAATGAGAACGTTTCTTACCCTTATAAAGAGGAGTACTCAATTTCTTCAACAGAAGAAGCCTTTTTTCAATTTAAATTTTCTTCCAATACTATTAGAACGGGTAGGAGAAATAGACTTAGCGAGAATAAAATAACTCTTAGAGGAGTTAAAAATTAAACCACTAGCATGCTGAAAAGAGTTAAGAAATTTTAAAAGAATATGCAGCATTTTAATAGAAATAATAGAGAAAATAATAAGATCATGCACAAAACTCAAATGGAGAATTAGAAAACCACCACCCCTTTTAAATTACAAAGTCAGGTGTATCCTAAAAAGATTGTTTATACCACCAGATAAGTATTCCATAACAATGATAAAGAGAGTAGGAGATAGAGGATCACCTTGTCTTAAACCCTTGTGTTATTTTTACTACTTCCACACTTTAATTTTTCGCACTTATTTTTCTGTGGTGACTTTGGTTTGTGATATTTGTTATTTTGTTTAAAGAATTTTTTAAATACCAATTCACCCCCCCCCCCCTCTTGGTTAGCCTCGGGCTAGTTCCTAAGTGCCTAACATCCTTAACGAACTTTCAAGTGGTATCTGATAGTTCGTTAGGGATGTTAAGCTCTATAGAACTGGCCCAAGCTAACCAAGAGGGGGGGGGGGTAAATTGGTGTTTAAAAAAAAATTGTTTCACAAAGAAGTAAAATCACATAAAATAAAATCACACTACAAGAAAAATAAGTGCGAAAATTAAAGTGTGGAAGCAAGAAAAAAGAACACAGAAATTTATAGTGGTTCGGTCAACTCGACCTACGTCCACTCCCCGGAGGTGCCCTCCGAGTATTACACTACAATCGTGACTCTCCTTTAGCTCCCATAGCTAGGCAGAGAAGCCTTTACAAAGAACTTCTTTTTGTCACCCCGGCAAGGCAGAGAACCTATCTCCTTTGGCTTCCTCCTGAATATGGCAGAGAACTGCTATCAGTTGCGGAATCCTTACCTCTACCGACCCTTCCACAGATGAGAAACTCTAGACGAAGAAGAAGCAGAGCGATCCTTGAAGCAACCTTTGTGAATCCCCTCACAAGCTCCCCCTCACAAGATCCTCTCTCTCTCTCTCTCTCTCTCTCTCTCTCTCACTCCTCAAGGTCTTCTCAGGTCAAGGCAGCAGCAAAAGCTAATAAAAAATGTTGAGCAAGAGCTCTTAAATAGAAGAGTTTCAAAGGAGCTCATTAATTGCAAGTTGCTGACAATATCGTCAAAGATGGTATGGACATCGTCCAGGCCGATCAGTACAAATCTCAGAAGATCGGCCAGAGCATCACCTTGAATGTAAGCTCAATGATTTAAAATTGTCTTAATCGTTCAGGCCGATCTCACGATCATCCAGGCCGATTAGTTCAAATAAAAGGAAAGTCGTCCAGAGCATCGCTCTGAATTTATGCTGTCGATATTTATCGTCCAAAAGTAACTAAGGTTTTTGAATAGATCATCCTGGCCGATCCTAAGATCGTCCAGGACAATATGATTGTATCAATCATCCTTAATTACTTCCTTGATTTGTCTGATTAATTAATGCATAATTATGAATATTGTCCATGCCGATCCAAGATCGTCCTTGCCGATTGCCAAAAATATAAAATACCTTAATTGTTTATGACAACAATTTTTTTCTATTTTGAGCTTATCATACTAGCTGATACATGTATCATCCAGGACAATCTGTTAATGATGGCTGTCTTAATTAAGAATCCTGAATAGAATCTCTATTTTAAACTAGATCGTCTAGGCCGATACAAATATCATCCTAGCCGATGTGAGTAAAAATAGAAATTCTAAGTCTCTCAAGTGTGTGTGTGTGTAGGGTTACTTAGCATCAGACTCTTTGAACATTACAATAGACTCAAGAAGAGAAAAAGCAAATTACAGAGTGACTCAACCCTAACCTATGCAATCTTGAATTGGCTTCGTTTGTTCGTCCGATCTTTGATTCCTAAAAAGTTAGAAGTAACAAGCAGTCCAAGAGAATCAATAGTATTTGTCAATCATCAAAACATAAGTCATGAAAATAGATTTGCAACAATCTCCCCCTTTTTGATGATGGCAAAATACTACGAAGACAATCAGTAGTAAAAATTACAGGATCGACAAGTGTAAAAACATCATAAACTTCTCCCCCTTTTTACAAATCAAAAAGGAGGAGGGAAAATAAAAGCAAGCCAAAAAATTATTATTATTATTATTATTATTATTATTACCTAAAGCATGAAGATGATGTAGTATTCCATATGATTGATTTAAAAACTTGTGGGTTAATGAGTTAACAATCTCAATAATCCAGAGAATGGTAGAATATCTGGTCATGGTTACTCTTAGCTCAGACATTTTCTTAGGGTAGAATCATCTTTTAAAATCAATGACCTAACTCAAAGAATTAATTGGATATGAAAAAAAGAATCCATCCATCACTTGATTTAAGAAAAAATATCTTTATAAAATAATAAATCAAAGTAAATTTGTCACAATCGCAAAACAATCAAAATCAAGCCTTTGAGATATGAAAACTTCTAAGTTTTAAAAGACTTAAAAAGAGAGAATAGCTTGCTTTTGAGTGGACTCATTTTATGCCTCTTGTCAATTGAGTGACGCTTTGCGCATCTTTTTATAGATTTTCAATTTGGCCTCTTTGCGCTTCTTTTGTTGGCATCTTTGGCCAATTTCTTTTTTTTTTTGCAAGCTACATTTTCTTTTATAATCTCTTAGAAAAAACTTAGTTGTGAGTATATCTTCTTAGATATTAGAGAATAGGGGCTCTCTCTCTAACATAAGGAAGAATTATCACAAACAGAATTAATAATCAAAGATAAGAGTAACGAGGGATCTTGATGTGACAAAAAGACTTTAACCATTATAAATACAAGATAGATTTTCTTAAGCAAGTTTAAGAAAAGATCTTAATTTCATACACAATCTTTAATTTGAAATAAATTTTTGATTAGAAAAGAGAACTATGCCACCAAAATAGGTTAGAGAAAGAGACACAAATACAAAGTATTTTTACCATCTAAGAGATTAAGAGATGTGAAAACATTGACTACAAATTTTCAAAAATAAGGACAAGGCATATGATATCTTTTTAGCAATGATTTTGAAAACTAAACTTTAAAAAGCACACAAAAGAAAGTAAAGCACACCAAAAAGAAAACTAAGAGCAAAGAAAAAAAAAGAAAACCAAGAGCAAAAGAAAGAAAACAAGTTGAAAGAAAAATAACAAAAGCAAAAGAAAGTAAGTTAAAGACCATGTTTTATGCATTTATATCAATCACACACAATCTGGTCCTTAAAGAACTGAATGTCTCGAAGGCCAGTGGTTTAGTAAAGATGTCAGCCAGTTGATTTTAATTTTTCACATGGTGTAACTCAATGTTTCCCTTAGTCACATGATCTCAAATGAAGTGATGCCTAATGTCAATGTGCTTAGTCCATGAATGTTGGATAGGATTCTTAAAGATGCATATGGCACTAGTGTTGTCACAAAAGATTGAGATGGTGCCTAAGGTAATCCTAAATCCAATACCTGTTATTTCAACCAAAGGACTTGGGCCACATAACTTCCAAGAGCAATGTACTCAGCTTCAGCATTGGAGAGTGCAACAGAGTTTTACTTCCTACTAGACCATGAGACCAGAGACTATCCTATGAATTGACAAGTTCTTAAAGTGCTTTTTCTATCCACCTTGCATCCTGCAAAATCAGAGTCAGAAAATCCAATAATCTTAAAAGAAGTGCTGTGCCTAGGGTACCAAATCCCTAAACCTTGGGTCCCCAAAAGGTATCTAAAAATTCTCTTAACAGCAGTCAAGTGGGACTCCTTAGGGTCATCTTGAAATCTAGCATAAAGACAAACACTAAACATAATATCAGGTTGGCTCGCAGTCACGTAAATGAAAGACCCAATCATACCTCTATACTTCTTCTGATCAACAGACTTACCACTTGGGTCCTTATCCAATGGAGCACTAGAAGTCATGGGCGTGTTAATTGGTTTAGCTTTGTCCATCTCATACTTCTTCAAAATGTCCTTTATGTATTTTGTTTGATTTAAAAAGGTTCCATCCTCCAGTTGTTTTATGCTAAACCCTAAAAAGTAGGACAACTCTCCCATCAAACTCATTTCAAACTCTCTACTCATTATTTTAGAAAACTCATCACATAATTTCTTATTAGAAGATCCAAAGAGTATATCATCCACATAAATCTGAATAATGAGTAAATGATCTTCAACTCTCTTAAGAAAAAGGGTGGTGTCTACGCTCCCCTTGACAAACTCCCTCTCAAGTAAGAATGTGCTAAGTCTTTCATACCAAGCTCTTGGTGCCTTCTTTAACCCATACAAAGCCTTTTTTAATTTAAAAATATGATTTGGAAATTGGGAACTCTCAAAACATTGGGGTTGTTCTACAAACACATCCTCTTTTATTTCCCCATTTAAATAGGCACTCTTGACATCCATTTGAGAAAACTTAAATCCTTTATAACAGGCAAAGGCTAATAGCACTCTAATGGCTTCCAATCTAGCTACAGGGGCAAAAGTCTCCTCAAAGTCTATCACTTCTATTTGGTTATACCCCTTAGCCACCAATCTTGCTTTATTCCTAACCACCACTCCTGAATCATTCACCTTATTCTTAAAGACCCACTTTGTCCCAACTACACTTTGTCCCTTAGGTCTTTCTACAAGCTCCCAAACATCATTCCTAACAAATTGATTCAATTCTTCTTACATTGCTAAAATCCAAAACTCATCAGTAAGGGCTTGGTTAATGGTGGAGGGTTCAGTCATTAAGATAGAGGCAGAGTGATTCACCTCCTTCCTAAGTCCATGTTTAGTCTTAACTCCACAAGAAGGGTCTCCTAAGATCAAATCCTTGGGGTGACTTGTAGAGTATCTCCAATCACTAGGCAAAGTGTGAGAAGATCCAAACCTTTAATGCAAATCAATATTTTCTACTCCTTGGGTGACTTCTCCTACTCCTTCATTATTTTGGTGTTCTACCCCGTTCCCCAAATTTTCTAACCCACTTGTAATCTCTCCAACATCATCATCATCTTCAACTCCAGATTTCCTAGGATCAGACACATCAAATACTACATGGGTTGTCTCTTCCACCATAAAAGTTCTCTTGTTAAATACCCTAAAAGACTTCCCAACACTAGAATATCCCAAGAATACTCCTTCATCAGATTTAGGATCAAATTTTCCCAAGTGAGACTTCCCATTATTGTGAATAAAAACCTTACAACCAAAGACATGAAGGTGAGAAAGATTGGGTGGCCAACCCTTAAGGATCTCATAGGGTGTCTTTTCTAATTTGGCTCTAACGTTCACCCTATTCAACACATAACAAGCTGTATTAACCGCTTCAGCCCAAAAGTATTTTGGAAGTGAATACTCAGCAAGCATGGCTCTAGCGGCTTCCACCAAGGTCTGGTTCTTTCTTTCAGCTACCCCGTTCTGTTGAGGGGTCCTAGGAGTTGAGAAGTTGTGGCTAATCCTCTTGTCCTAACAAAAATCACCAAATCTTTCATTCTCAAACTCTCCCCCATGATCACTATGGATGGTCAATATCTCACAACCAAGCTTTTTCAGAATCCAAGTAGAAAATGTTTTAAACTCCTCAAAAGACTTATTTTTATGTGAAAGAAATCTAGTCCAAGTGAACCTCGAGTAGTCATAAATAATTACAAATCCATAGACTTTCCCCCCCAAGCTGGCATTGCTAATGTGTCCAAACAAATCCATGTGAAAGACTTTTAAAGGTCTAGAGGTGCTAATGTCCTTAAAGGGGTGAAAGGTGGAGTGGACTTGCTTTCCTAGTTGACAGGCATCACAAAGGTGATCTTTTGAAAACTTGAGTTTGGGGACACCTCTAACTAGGTCTTTTGGGGTCACTTTCCTAAGGGTTTTCATACTAGCATGACAAAGTATCCGGTGCCACAACCATGAATCATCAATCACTGTTTTTAAGCAAAATGAAGCAGCACATTCAATGTTATTTAAATCAAGCATGTAGATGTTGTAAATCCTCTTTCCCTGCAAAATAGTGTTGTTACTTAAACTTAAATTGCATGAATTTGCAAAGAATTGCACGATGAAGCCTTTGTCACAGAGTTGACTGATGCTGAGCAAGTTGTGCTTCAATCCATCTACAAGCAAAACATTTTCAATCATAAGGTTCTTGGAATTTCCAATTGTACCTGCGCCTACCACCTTCCTAGTGGTGTTGTCTCCAAGAGTAACCTTGCCTCCAGTCCTGGACTCTAGTACAACAAACTGATTGGCATCACCAGTCATATGTCGAGAGCATCCGCTGTCCATGTACCACATAATCTCACGAGGCCTTTTATGAGAGCCCTCCTGCAAGATTATCAAATGTTAGGTATAGGAACCTAAACAGGTTTGGGTCCCTCCTTAAGAAAATTAGAATGCAATGCATTTGTGGTATGCTGTGGATCATGCACTTTTGGTCTCCACACCCAATGTGTACTATGGTGAACTGTGCAAGTATGTGAGATGTGTCCTAGCATGCCACATGAAATACATCTAACTCCAGGAAAGGGATTTCTTAAGTGGTTTGAGTTATAATGCCTATTCCTAGGTTTTGGCAATTGATCAAAAGTAGGTGTCATCCTAGTTTTCTTACATGTTTCTAATTCATTTTGAATCTTCAAATTAGTTCTCTTTAAGACCTCAATTTCAATCCTCAAGTTTTTCTCCATCTCTTTAGACTTCTTAAAATCAGATTCAAGTGATGCGTGTGAATCTTTTAATGCATCATGCTTTTCAATTAATTCACAATGATTTTTATTTAACTTATCAAATTCATCAAGTAAAGTCATATGATTTGAATTAATTGTTTGATGGTCTTTAGTCAAAATTTCACGCTCTTTTTGTAGATTCAAGAATTCTAATTTCAAGCTTGCATGTGTTTTCTTTAATTTCTTATATGATACATGAATTTTTTCAGAAACTTTAAGGAGTTGATCGTAGGAAAGTTCACATACCTCTTCTTGATTAAGATTGTCATATGCCATCAAGCACAGTTTTGATGTCTCATCTTCTGATTCCATCTCTGAAGAGTCCGATGCAGAATCCGCCCAAAATGCTTTTTGTACTCTCATCTTGTCCTTACTTAGCTTAGGTTTCTCCTCACCCTTTCCTTTTCTTGAGTGATCTTTAAGTGTAGGGCAATTAGTTCTCACGTGTCCTGGTTTCCTGCATTCATAACAAATGATATCAGAAGATCCTTTAGAATGTTTATGATCCTTACCTTTTCTCCAATAATGCTTTTGCTTCTTCCTTAGAAAGCTTTTGAATTGCCTTGTGATGAAGGCAACTCCATCGCTTTCAGACCCAAAAGTTTCAAAATCTGATTTGTGCGCCTTTAGTGCGACTATTTTTTCCTTCTTCTTCTTACCTGCATCAAGATTTCTTTGATTCACCCCTTGCTCGTAAGCAATGAGTGAGCCAAGTAAATTATCAATCGAATACGTGTTCAAATCCTTAGATTTAGTTATAGCAGTGATTTTAGCATCAAAAGATGAAGGCAAGCATCTCAAAATTTTGTTTACGTTTTCAAAATTCGAAAGTTCTCTTCCTAAGGCATGCGATGAAGTAACAATTTGAGTAAACCTTGTATACATGTCAGAAATAGATTCAGAGGGTTTCATACGAAAGAAGTTTATAGTGATGCAAGAGAATATTCAAACGAGATTGTTTTACTTCATTGGTTCCATCATAAGTGATAGATAATTTATCCCAAATTTCTTTACCCATTTTGCAAGTGGAGACATGCATGTAATCCTCATATTTTAAAGCACAGAAAAAATAGTTCAAACATTTTGCATTCAATTTACCTAAATCTCATTCATCGAAAGTGCATTCAGTAAAAGCAACTTCTATTTTAACACCATTAGTTTCACGAGAAGGTGGAGAATAATCTTCTTTGATAAGCATCCACATACGATAATCAGTTGATTGTAAAAATGTTGACATGTGGGTTTTCCAAAAATCAAAAGGTAAGTTGTCAAACAAGGGAGGTCGTGTAATTGAATAACCTTCAGTAGTATTTCTATTCCTGAAGTTAGCCATGGATCAAATTAAAAAAGTTTTCAAACTTAAATTTTTGAATCCGGCTCTGATACCACTTGATAGTTCGTTAGGGATGTTAAGCCCTATAGAAATGACCTAAGCTAACCAAGAGGGGGGGGGGGGGGTGAATTGGTGTTTAAAAAAAATTTGTTTCACAAAGAAGTAAAATCACATAAACCAAAATCATACTAAAAAAAAAATAAGTGCGGAAGCAAGAAACAAGAACACATAAAATTTATAGTGGTTCGGCCAACTCGACCTACGTCCACTCCCCGGAGGCGCCCTCCGAGTATTGCACTACAATCGTGGCTCTCCTTTAGCTCCCACAGCTAGGCTGAGAAGCCTTTACAAAGAACTTCTTTTTACCACCCCGGCAAGGCAGAGAACCTATCTCCTTTAGCTTCCTCCTGAAGTTGGTAGAGAATCGCTATCAGTTCCTAAATCCTTACCTCTACCGACCTTCCACAGATAAGAAACTCTAGACGAAGAAGAAGTAGAATGATCCTTGAAGCAACCCTTGTGAATCCTCTCACAAGCTCCCCCTCACAAGATCCTCTCTCTCTCTCTCTCTCTCTCTCTTTCTCTCTCTCTCACTCTCTCCTCAAGGTTTTCTCAGGTCAAGGAAGCAGCAAAAGCTTATCAAAAATGTTGAGCAAGAGCTCTTAAATAGAAGAGCTTCAAAATAGCTCATTAATTGCAAGTTGCCGACAATATCGTCCAGGACGATATGGACATCGTCCTGGCCGATCAGTACAAATCTCAGAAGATCGGCCAGAGCATCACACTGAATGCAAGCTAGATGATTTAAAATTGGCTTGATCATCCAAGCCAATCTCATGATCGTCCAGGCCGATCAGTTCAAATTAGAGGAAAATTGTCCAGAGCATCGCCCTGATTTTGTGCTAACTGATATTTATCATCCAGAAGTAAGTAAGGTTTTATAATAGATCATCCTAGCTGATATTGAGATCATCTAGGATGATATGATCCTATCAATTATCCTTAATTACTTCCTTGATTTGTCTGATTAATTAAGGCATAATTGTGAATATCGTCCAGGCCGATCCAAGATCGTCTAGGCCGATTGCCAAAAATACAGAATTCCTTAATTATTTATGGCGGCAATTTATTTTTGCTTTGAGCTTATCATCCTTGCTGATACACGTATCATCCAGGACGATCTATTAATGACGGTTACCTTAATTAAGAATCCTGAATAGAATCTCTATTTTAAACTAGAACGTCCAGGCCAATACAAATATCGTCCTGGCCGATATGAGTAAAAATAGAAATTCTAAGTCTCTCAAGTGTGTGTGTGTAGGGTTACTTAGCATCAGACTCTTTGAACATTAAAAATAGACTCAAGAAAAGAAAAAGCAAATTATCGGCTGACTCAACCCTAACCTACGTAATCTTGAATTGGCTTCGTTTGTTCGTCCGATCTTTGATTCCTGAAAAGTTAGAAGTAACAGGAAGTCCAAGAGAATCAATAGTATTTATCAATCATCAAAATATAAGTCATGAAAAAAGATTTGCAATAGTATCAGAACAGGATTCATAAAATCTGAGTTTGAAAACTTTTTGAATTTTGATCCATGGCTAACTTTGGGAATTGTAATACAACTGAAGGATATTCTATTACACGACCTTCTTTCTTTGACAACCTTCCTTTTGATTTTTGGAAATCACATGCCAACGTTTTTTCAATCAATTGATTATCGCATGTGGATACTTATTAAATAAGGATATGCTCCACCTTCTCATGAACTTAATGGAATTAAAACTGAACTGCCTTTTACTGAATGGATATTTGATGAAAGAGATTTAGCTCAACTTAATGCGAAGTGTTTGAACTATTTTTTATGCGCTTTAAAGTCTGAGGATTACATGCGTGTTTCTACTTTCTCTATAGGTAAAGAGATTTAGGATAGGTTGTGCATTACTTATGAAGGAATAAATGAAGTGAAATAATCTCGTTTGAATATTCTCTTGAATGACTATGAACTTTTTCATATGAAACATTCTAAATCAATTTCTGATATATATACAAGGTTTACTCAAATTGTAACTTCTATACATGCCTTAGGAAGAGAACTTTCAAACTATGAAAAAGTGAACAAAATTTTAGGATGCTTGCCTTTCTCTTTTGATGCAAAAATCACTGCAATCACTGAATCTAAGAATTTGAATACTTATTCGTTTGATAACTTACTTGGCACACTCATTGCTTATGAGCAATGGGTGAATCAAAGAAATCTTGATGCAGGTGAGAAAAGAAAGGAGAAAGTAGTGGCACTAAAGGCCAACAACACGGACTCTGACTCTTTCGGTTCTGAAAGTGATGACTTTGCCTTAATCACAAGTCAATTCAAAAGCTTTGTAAGGAAGAAGTAAAACTATCATTAAAAGCGGAGTAAAGGTAAGGGAAACAAGAATTTTAAAAGTTATAATGACATGGTTTGTTTTGAATGCAAGAAACCTGGACATGTGAAAGCTGATTGCCCTACACTCAAGGCTCACTCAAGCAAACAAAAGGTTGAGGAGAAACCTAAGTTTAGGAAGGACAAAAAGAGACTTCAAAAAGCATTTTGGGCAGATTCTGCATCTGATTCATCGGAGACTGAACCAGAAGATGAAACAACTAACTTTTGCTTAATGGCAGACGATCATCTAGATCAAGTAGAGGTATGTGAACTATCCTACGATCAACTCCTTGAAGTTTCTAAAAAAAATCATGTATCATATAGAAAACTCAAGAAAACACATGCTAGTTTGAAATTTTAGTTTTTGAATTTAAAGAAGAAGCATGAAATTATACTCAAAGATCATTCTACGATTGATTCAAATTACATGACTATACTTGATGAATTTGATGATTCAAACAAAAATTATTCTTTATTAATTGATGAGCATGAAACATTAAAAGCTTCACACACCTCACATGAATCTGATTTTAAGAAAACTAAAGAGATATATCAAAAATTGAGGATTGATAATAATTCTTTAGAAAGCACTAATTTGAGGATTAAAAATGAATTGGACAATTTAAGAAAAATTGGATGACACCCACATTTGATCAAAAGACAAAACCTAGGAAGAGGCATTATAACCCTAAGCATTTAAGAAATCCTTTTCCTGGAGTTATATGTTTTCATGTGGCATGCTATGACACATTTCACACACTTGCATTGTTCACCATAGTACACATTGGGTTTGGAGACCCAAATTGCATGATTCACAGCATACACATACATTACTTTCTACTTTTCATAAGAAGGGACCCAAACTTGTTTGGGTTCCTATATTAGACATTTGATAATTTTGTAGGTGATCTCTCACAAAAGACCTCGTTAGAGTATGTGGTACCTGGACAGCGGATGCTCTCAATATATGATTGGCGATGCCGGTCAATTCATTTTGCTGAAAATCAGGACAAGAGGCAAGGTTACTCTTGGAGACAACACCACCAGGAAGATGATAGGTACAGGTATAATTGGTTATTCCAAGAACCTTATGATTAAAAATATTTTGCTCGTAGAATAATTAAAACACAACTTGCTCAACATCAGTCAGCTTTGCTACAAGGGCTTCATCATACAATTATTTACAAATTCATGCGTTATAAGTTTAAATAACAACACTATTTTATAGGGAAAGAGGATCAATAACGTGTACATGCTTGATTTAAATAATATTGAAAGCGCTGTATTATTTTGCTTAAAAATTATGGTTGATGATTCATGGTTGTGGCACAGGAGATTATATCATGCTAGTATGAAAACCCTTAGGAAAGTGACCTAAAAGGATCTAGTTAGAGGTGTCCCCAAACTTAAATTTTCAAAAGACCACCTTTGTGAAGCCTTTCAATTAGGAAATTAAGTTCACTCCACTTTTCACCCCATTAAGGAGATTAGCACCTCTAGACCTTTAGAAGTCCTTCACATGGATTTGTTTGTACCTATTAGCACTGCCAGCTTGGAAGGGAAACTCTATGATTTTGTAATTATTGATGACTACTCGATGTTCACTTGGACAAGATATCTTTCACACAAAAATGAGTCTTTTGAGGAGTTTAAAACCTTTTTTACTTGGATTTAGAAAAAGCTAGGTTGTGAGATCTTGACCATGGGGGAGAGTTTGAAAATGAAAGATTTGGAGATTTTTGTGAGGATAAGGGAATTAGCCACAACTTCTCAGCTCCTAGGACCCCTCAGCAGAACAGGATAGCTGAAAGGAAGAACCGGACCTCAATGGAAGTCGCTAGAGCCATGCTTGCTGAGTATTCACTTCCAAAATATTTTGGGGCTGAAGTAGTTAACACAGCTTAATATGTGTTGAATAAGGTGAATGTTAGAGCCAAATTAGATAAGACACCCTATGAGATCCTTATGGGTAGGACACCCAATCTTTCCCACCTTCATGTCTTTGGTTGTAAGGTTTTCATTCATTACAATGGGAAGTCTCACTTGGGAAAATTTGATCCAAAATATGATGAAGAAGTGTTCTTAGGATATTCAATTGTTGGGAAGTCTTTTAGAGTGTTTAATAAGAGAACTTTGATGGTGGAAGAGACTACACATGTAGTATTTGATGAGTATGATCCTAGAAATTCTGGAGTTGAGGAGGATGATGATGTTGGAGAGATTACCACTGGAGTAGAAAATTTGGAGAAGGGAGTAGGTCACCTAAACACTGAAGAAGTAAGAGATGTCACCCAAAGAGTAGAAAATTTAGATATGGAGAAAAGGGTTGGACCTTCACACACCTTGCCTTGAGACTGGAGATAATCTACAAGTCACCCCAAAGATTTGATCTTAGGAGACCCTTCTGATGGATTTAGGACTAGACATGGACTTAGGAAGGAGGTTAACCACTCTGCCTTTATCTCAACGATTGAACTCATCAGGATAAACCAAGCCCTTATAGATGAGTTTTGGAATTTAGCCATGCAGGAGGAATTGAACCAATTTCTTAGGAATAATGTTTGGGAGCTTGTAGAAAGACCTAAGAGACAAAGTGTAGTTGGAATAAAGTGGGTCTTTAAGAACAAGGTGAATGATTCTGTAGTGGTGGTTAGGAATAAAGCAAGATTAGTGGCTAAGGGGTATAACCAAATAGAAGGGATAGACTTTGAGGAGACTTTTTCTCCTGTAGCTATATTGGAAGCCATTAGAGTGCTATTAGCCTTTGCCTGTTATAAAGGATTTAAGCTTTTTCAAATGGATGTTAAGAGTGCCTTTTTAAAAGGGAAAATAAAAGAGGATGTGTTTGTTGAAAAACCCCTAGTTTTGAGAGTTCCCAATTTGTAAATCATATTTTTAAATTAAAAAAGGCTTTGTATGGTTTAAAGCAAGCACCAAGAGCTTGGTTTGAATGGATTAGCACATTCTTATTATAAAGGGAGTTTGTTAAGGGGAGCATAGACATCACCCTTTTTCTTGGGAAAGTTGGAGATGATTTGCTCATTATTCAGATTTATGTGGATGACATACTTTTTGGATCTTCTGATAAGAAACTTTGTGATGAATTTTCTAAAACAATGAGTAGAGAGTTTGAGATGAGTTTGATGGGAGAGTGGTCATACTTTTTGGGATTTAGCATAAAAAAAATGGATGATGGAACATTTCTAAATCAAACAAAATACATAAAGGATATTTTGAAGAAGTATGGGATGGATAAAGCTAAGCCAATTAATACTCCAATGACTTTTAGTGTTCCGTTGGATAAGGACCGAAGTAAAACGTCTATTGATCAGAAGAAATATAGAGGCATGATTGGATCTTTACTTGACTTGACTACGAGCTGACCTGATATAATGTTTAGTGTTTGTCTTTGTGCTAGATTTCAAGCTGACCCTAAGGAATCCCACCTAACTGCAGTTAAGAGAATTTTTAGATACCTTTTGGGGACCCAAGGCTTAAAAATTTGGTACCCTAGGCACAACACTTCTTTTTATATTATTAGATTTTCTGACTCTAATTTTGTAGTATGTAAGATGGATAGAAAAAGCTCTTCTGGAACTTGTCAATTCATAGGGCAATCTTTGGTCTCATGGTCTAGTAGAATGCAAAACTCTGTTGCACTTTCCACTGCTGAAGCTAAGTACATTGCTCTTGGAAGTTGTGTGGCCCAAGTCCTTTGGTTGATCTAATAGGTATTGGATTTAGGACTTCCTATAGGCACCATCTCAATCTTTTGTGACAACACTAGTGTCATATGCATTTCTAAGAATCCTATCCAACATTCAAGGACTAAGCACATTGACATTAGGCATCACTTTATTAGAGATCATGTGTCTAAGGGAGACATTAAATTACACCATGTGACAACTGAAAATCAACTGGCTAACATCTTTACTAAACCACTGGCCTTCGACACTTTCAGCTCTTTAAGGACAAGATTGGGTGTGATTGAAATAAATGCATGAACTTGGTCTTCTACTTGCTTTTCCTTTGTTTTTATTCTTTTTTCGTTTCCATTATTTGCCTTTCCTTTTTGCTCTTTATTTTCTCTTTGCTTTACTTTTTAGTTTTTGTTTGGTTTATTGTATTTTCATTTGGTTTCCAAAATCATCGCTGAATTGATAATATATGCCTTGTCCTTGCTTTTGAAAATTTGTAGTCAGTGTTTTACATCTCTTAAATCAATTAAATGATAAAAATATACCGTTGATTGTGCTTCTTTCTCTAACCTATTTTAGTGGCACGATTTTCTTTTCTAATCAAAAATCTATTTCAAATTAACAAATGGAATATGAAATTAAGATCCTTTCTAACCTTGCTACAGCCAATCTATCTTGTATTTATAAAGATCAAAGCATTTATGTCACATCAAGATTCCTCGTTACCCTTGTCATTGATTCTATTTTATGGATTATTTTTCTCTATGTTAGAGAGAGAGCACCTCTTCTCTAATATCTAGAAGATATACTCATAACTAATGTTGTTTTTAAGAGTTGAAAGAGAATAAAGCTTGCAAAAAAAATGGCCAATGATGCCAACAAAAGATGCACAATGACGCCAAATTGAAAAAAAATATACACAAAATGTATCAAATATCAAAAGATGTGTAAAGCGCTATTCAATTGATAAGAGGCATAAAATAAGCCCACCAAAAGCAAGCTCTCCTCTCTTTTCAAATCTTTTAAAACTTAGAAGATTTCACGGATCCAAGGCTTGATTTTGATTGTTTTGCGATTGTGACAAATTTACTTTGGAACATTATTCTATAAGATATTTTTTTTTCTGAAACCAAGTGATGAATGGATTCTTTTTCTCATATCCAATTGAATTTTTGAGTTAGGTCATTGATTTTGAAAGACGATTCTACCCTAAAAGAAAGTTCGAGTTAAGGATAATCATGATCGAACATTCTACCATTTTTTGGATTTTTGATGTTGTTAACTCATTAACTCACAAATTTTTAAAAAATAATCACATTGAATACTACATCATGTTCATGCCTTGGTTTATCAAAAAAAAAGGGGGGAGTGTTGTTTACTTGGTTTCTTGGTTTCCTCCTCCTTTTTGAGATGTCCGAAGGGGGAGTAGTATGTTTGTATGATTGCACTTTGGATTTCTGTTATTACATTACTATTTTTTAAAATAATTCAATTTATGTTATTACATTGCTATTTTTTAAAATAATCATCAGAATGTTTGCCATCATCAAAAAGGGGGAGAATGTTACATATTTGGTTTAATGAATTATGGTTTTGATGATAGCAAACAATACGACTACCTTTTTCTATTGACATTTCAGGGCCAAGAGATCAGACAACAAATGGAGCCAGTTCAAGATTGGATAGACTAGGTCTGAGTCAGTCTGTATTTTTTCTTTTTCCATTTCTTGAGTCAATTATAATCTTGTGAAGTGTCTGATGCTAAGTAGCCATACACACACACACTTGAGTGATTTAGATTTTTTTTTACTTGCATCGTCCTGGGCTATATGTCTTAAAACAAAAACCCTAATCAGGTTTCTTAATTAAGGCAGTCGTCATTAGTCTATCGGCCTTAACAATTATGAGATCGGCCAGGACAATATGCTCAAAACAAAAAGAAATAGTCGCCATAATGAATTTAACTATTCTGTATTTTTGGAAATCAGCCAGGACGATCTAGGATCGGCCTGGACGATATGACACAATTATGCCTAAATTGATCCGACAATCAAGGAAGCAATTAAGGATGATTGATACGATAACATAGTCCGGGACGATCTCAAGATCAGCCTGGATGAGCTATTAAAAAATCCTTAGTTTCTCCTGGAGGATAAATATTGGCCAGCACAAATTTTGGGCGATGTTATGGCCGATCGGGATCGGACATATCGAATTCTGGGCGATGCTCTAGACGATTTTCCTCAAATTTGAACTGGTTATTCGGGACAATTGTGAGATCAGCCTGGATGATCAAGCTAATTTTTAATCATCCAGTTCATTTTTAGAGCGATGTTTTGGCCGATCATCTGTGATTTGAATTGATCGTACATGACTATATGATGATTATCCTGGACGATAAAGTCGGCAACTTGCATTTATTGAGCTCCTTTGAAGCTCTTCTATTTAAGTGCTATTGTTCAACATTTTTGAACATCCTTGGCTGCTATCTTGACCTGAGAAAACCTAAAGGAGAGGAAGAGAAAGGGAGAGAGAAAGAAAGGATCTTGTGAGGGTGAGCTTGTGAGGGAGTTCACAAGGGTTGTTGCAAGCATTGTTCCACTTCTTCTTCCACTAGAGTCTCTTATCCTTGGAAGGGTTGGGAGAGGTAAGCTTCAGCAATTGATTGAGGTTCTCTGCCTACTTCAGGAGGAAGCAAAAGGAGTGGGTTTCTCTGCCTTGCTGGGGTGGTAAAAAGGAGGTTTTTATAAGGGCTTCTTCGCCTAGCTGTGGGAGTTAAAGGAAAGTCACTTTGGTAGTGCAATACTCGGAGGGTGCCTCCGGGGAGTGGACGTAGGTCAAGTTAACCGAACCACTATAAACCCTTATGTTCTTTTTACTGCTTCTGCACTTTAATTTTCTGCACTTATTTTTCTGTGGTGACTTTGGTTTGTGATATTTATTCTTTTGTTTAAAGAATTTTTTAAATACCAATTCACCCCCCCCCCTCTTGGTTAGCCTCGGGCTAGTTCTTAAGGGCCTAACATCCCTAACTAACTTTCACAACCAAATTGAGGTAATAGACTTTGAGGAAACCTCTACCCCAGTTGCTAGACTAGAAGCCATAAGAGTGCTCTTAGCTTTTGCTTGCTTCAGGAATTTTAAACTATATCAAATGGAATTTAATACTGCTTTTCTGAATGGGGTAATCAAGGAGGATGTCTAAGTTGAGCAACCCCATGGATTTGAGAGTTTACAATTTCCAAATCAGGTATTCAAATTAAAAAGCAAGCACCTAGATCCTGGTACAAAAGACTTAGCTCATTCTTATTAGATAAATGATTTATAAAGGGTAGTGTGGACACTACACTCTTTTTTACAAAATGTTAAAGAAGAAATTCTCATTATTCAGATTTATGTGGATGACATTTTATTTGGATCCTCTGACAAAATTTAATGTGATGAATTTTTAAAAACAATGAGGAATGAGTTTGAAATGAGCATGATAGGAGAGCTGAACTATTTTCTTGGCTTCAGCATGAAACAAATGGATAATGGATCATTCCTTAGCCAAAATAAATACATTAAGGATGTTCTAAAAAAATATGAAATGGATAGTGCTAAGCCCATGAACACTCCAAGATAAAGATCCAAATAAAAAATCCGTAAATAAAAAAGAAAACATAGAGGAATAATTGGATCTCTCCTCTACCTAACTTCCAGTAGATTGGACATAATGTTTAGTGTGTGCCTCTGTGCCCGTTTCTAAGTTGATCCTAAAGAGTCTCACCGAACTACGGTCAAGAGAATCCTTAGATATCTATTAGGCACCTTGAACTTAGTAATTTGGTATCCTTGGCAAAGCACTTCCTTTGAAATCTTAGGGTACTCAGATTCTGATTTTGCATGATGTAGGGTAGATAGAAAAAACACCTCTGGTACTTTCCAATTCATAGGACAATCATTAGTTTCTTGGTCCAATAGGAAGCAAAATTCGATAGCCCTCTCCATAGCCGAGGCAGAGTATATTGCAGTAGTAAGCTGTGTTACATAAGTACTATGGTTGAAACAACAAATTCTTGATCTTGTTTTATCTGTAGGAACCATCTCAATCATGTGCGAAAACATAAGTGTAATATGCATTTATAAAAATCCAATTCAACACTCTCAAATAAAACATATAGACATTAGATATCATTTCATAAGAGATCATGTGGCTAAAGGAGATATAGAACTACATCACATCGCCACAAGAGATCAATTGACAGACATATTCATGAAACCACTAGCATTCGACACCTTTAGTACTTTAAAGATGAAACTAGGTGTGATAGACATTAATGCATAAAAATAAAAATAAAAATAAAAAAACAAAACACAAAAATTTTCTTCTAAAGCTATTCCTGATCATCACACCCTCACCACAGAAAACTCAATAATTAATAATTTTCTTATCACAAAAATTTCATCTCTGTTCATTGTACAGTATGATACCAATTATACCATTCAGTTCATTCAATTCATTTGGTGTGACATTATTGATCATTGTATTGTACGATTTCCTCGCTTTGTACTGTATGATCCATGACAGTAAATAGATTGGGATGAGTTTCCTCAATTTGGTATGATATTATTGGTGATCGTACTGTACGATACCTCCTCTTCGTGTTGTACCATCCACCTCAGCAAAAAGGGATGAGAATGACTTAAAGGTGACTGGTACGATATAATTATCATTCATACTGTATGATACACTTGTTCGTACTGTACAAAACCTTTCATCAAGGGTCGTACCGATGACCTTCGGGATGATTGAAATCCTTCTAATCGTACTGTACGATACAAATCATATTGTACGATTTGACCACCTTTCTAGAACCGATCAATATGATAATAGTTATTACAACATCGTACTATATGATACTAGATCGTTCTATACGATGTCTAAAAAATCCTATAAATTTGATTCATTAGAAGATCATTTCACTCACACTCACCTCTTCACTCTCACTTAGTCTACTTACCTTCCCGATAATGTCGAGCTCTAGCAAGTGGGTCGTTTAGTAGTTAGAAGCTCATCTTCCTCTCGTCATCATAATGATCATTTTCTAAATGCTAAAAATGAAGATGCTTATCACAAGTTTAAGGCCTGTAAGATTACACAGTCCTGGATGCTCAATGAGGCAGTTTAAATTTCAAGGTAATGAACCTCTTTGCTTCCACCACTTTTTAATTTTTCCTTACCCTCGCTTTCCCCTATAATTCAGAACTCTTATTTGAATTTCTAGCCAACCTTACCTATATCATCGATAATATGTCCTTCCATTCTTTTGTCTGTCGCCAACACATAGAAATCACTAAGGCTGACATCACCCAATACATTGGGATGTCCACTGAAGGGCCTAGGGCTCATTCCGTTCTCACAAATTTATTCAACTAGAGTGATATCAATCATGTTCTTAAGAATGTAGCCTTCTATCAACACCAGCCTCTTATTCAATCCTTAAATAAAAATGCTCAAATTATTCAGCATGTCCTTCGCACTTCGATCATACCCAAAGCAGTTGACCAAATTTGTATGGCCCCGAACATATCACTCGCTACATACCTTATAATGTAAAACATAAAATTTGATGAGGCAGATTTAGTTATTGACTATATCCAAAATATGACTTTAGTTCGCCTCTCTACTACCTGCTGGAAACAGAATCTAACCTTTGTCCACCTTATAGGATACATCCTTCAAAATAAATACCAATTAACCTATCTTGGTGAACTCAAAAATTTACCAATCTTTTATATGAATGCATCTTTTTGTATTCTCTTTCATTTGGGGCAAGAGCCTGAAGAACCTGACTTTGATGATGAAGAAGGAGAAGCTGCCCCAGCAGCAGCTCTTGCTCAACCACGACGGCATGCAACACCACAAGCACTTACACCAGCCTACCCTCATGATGATTTGGTCGTAATCTTAGACCAAATTTAAAGTAATCTTGACACCCATATTCATGAATAACATCAACAGCATGAGGATGAGATGTGATGGTTTGGGGACCATTTTTCCTCAATAGATTAATAATTTACGTCCCTCCATCAGTACTTTTAGCACCCACCACCTCCACCTCCATATGATCAGGATCCTCCTTTCTAAAGTGTATCTATTTTTATGATGTTTTTCTCAGGGTTATTTGCTTCTCTTTTGGGTGATGACAAAAGGGGGAGAATTTGTTGTAGTTTTCTTATGCTTATGCTTCCTTATGTTTCAATAGAATGCATTTATTTTCCTTTCTTGTCTATTTCATGTTATTTTTATTTAAAAAAATAAATGAAAAAATAAAATAAAATAAATATGCCATGTAAATTTTTTTATAATAAATATTATTTGACATCATCAAAAAGGGGGAGATTGTTACAATCCATGACCCCTTGTTTGAGATTTTGATGATAACAAATAATGTCATCTGAATTACTATTCATTGAATATCTTTGATTTCTATTATTGTCTATGAGTACTAACATTTCAGGAAGATCACAAGTTACCCCGGATAACAAAAAGACTCAAGACTAGGTAGAGTTGGAGTGTGAGTCTGTAACATTGTAACTTTTTCATTTATTTTATTTTCTCTTTTCTTGAGTCTGGCCACAAATTGCATGTAAATCTGAGCAACCATGCACACACATAGGGGAGAGGGTTTTAAAATAAAGTTGTAGATTTTTTCTCTGTTGATCATAGTATATGAATTTATATCATACTATTTTATCTGGTCTGGTTAAAATGTCTTTCTATGAACATGTCGTACTATATGATTTATATCGTAGTATATGATGTGTTCTTTTCATTTATACTAATCATACTGTATGATGTGTAATTGCACTATACGATAGTAATGGCTACATTGAAAAAATTTAGAGTTTTTGGAGCCCGTTTAAAGTATCAAAAAGTTATATTTCTTATGTGTGACTATTAGAGGGGAATGTGATTAGAGAGGAAATCCTTGGGAGAGAGCTATTGAAAAAAATTTTGGGCTTAAGAGAGGAAGAAGAGGGTGAGCTTGGTGAGGGAGAAGTAGTGTGAGGGACATCACACGGTTGCTCCAGTCTGGCTGCACTTTATTCCTCCTATGGCCCAAGAAGATCTTGTGGGAGGCTATCTGAGGGGGAGACTCTTCTACATCCATGTCCTGGAAGGTACTTTGCTATCTCCAGAAGGGAGGAAAATGAGAAGGTACGCTGTCTTTACCAGGAGGGTGACAAAGTGCTTGGCACACCAGCACGCTGGGTTGGTGAAAGTGAGTCTTGTGAGGGCTTCTCCGCCTTGTGGAGGGGGCAAAAGAAAAATTATATTTTTATAGTGAAATTCCAAGGGTGGAGGACTCCAGGTAGTGGGCGTAGGTCAAGTGAACTATGTTTTTGTGATTTTAAATCTGAAGATTATATGTATATTTGAACTTGTGCAACTAATAAAGAAATTTAGGATAGATTGTGTGTAACTTATAAAGGAACCAATGAAGTTAAACAATCTAGGTTGAATATTTTGTTGAATGACTATGAACTTTTTTGTATGAAACCTTCTGAATAAATTTCTGACAAGTATACACAATTTACTCAAATTTTCACCTTATTGCATGCTTTAGGAAGAGAGCTAACTAATTATGAAAGAGTCAATAAAATTTTGAGATGCTTGCCTTCTTCTTTTTATGCTAAGATCACTTCAATTACTGAATCTAAAGATTTAAGTACTTATTTTGTTAATAATTTACTTGGATCACTCATTGCTTACGAGTAAGGGGTGAATAAAAGAAATCTTGTTGTAGGTGAGAAAAAGAAGGAGAAAACTGTCGCACTAAAGGACAACAACACGTACACTGATTCTTTCAGATCTGAAAATGATGATGTTGCCTTCATCACTAGGCAATTTAAAAGCTTTTTAAGGAAGAACAACAAGTATCATCAGAAGTGGAAAAGAGGAAATGATAGCAAAAATTATAAAAGCTCTTCTAATGTTTTTTTCTTTGAATATAGGAAGCCTGGACATGTTAAAGCTGATTGTCCTACACTTAAAGAGCACCCAAGTAAGGAGAAGGTTGAGGAGAAAACCAAATAAAGGAAGGAGAAAAAGCAGTACCAAAAAGCTTTATGAACGGATTTTGTATCTATCTCATCTGAAAAAGAAGCTGAAGAGGAGATAATAAATTTATGCTTAATGGGTGATCATCTTGGTCAATCTGATCAAGAAGAGGTATGTGAACCATCCTTTGATGAATTACTTGAAATTTATGAGAAAATTCATGCATCATATAAGAAACTTAAGAAAAAGCATGCTAGTTTAAAATTGGAGTTTTTGAAATTGTAAAAAGAGAATGAAAGTTTAAGTAAAGATCACACTCTACTTGATAGCAATCACATGTCTTTGTTTGATGAATTTGATGATTTAAATAAAAAGAATTCTTATTTGATTGTTCAGCATGATTCTTTAAAAGCTTCTTACACCTCACTTGAATCTGATTTTAAAACTTATATTGAAGAATATGAGCATAAAGGGCACTATTTGAATATTGATAATGCTATTTTAGAAAGTGCTAACTTGAGGTTTAAAGCTAAATTCAATACACTTGAGAGAAATTAGAATACATCAACACTTTATCTAAAGCCAAAACTAAGGAAGAGGCATTATAACCCTAACAGATAAGTAAATCCTTTTCCTGGAGTTTGATCTTTCTCATGTGGCATGCTAGGACACATTCCACACACTTACACTGTTCACCATAGTACACATTGGGTGTGGAAACCCAAACTGCATGATTCACATCATAACACACATGCATTACATTCTTTTTTTCGTAAGTAGGGACCCAAACTTGTTTGGGTTCCTAAATCTGATAATTGATGATTTTTGTAGGTGTGCTCTCTCCAAAGATCTCAAGAGAACATATGATTTTTGGACAGCGAAGGCTCGCGGCTCATAATTGCTTAAACTTGTTACTTAATAAATTTTAAATTGCATGTTTACTACTCTGTTGATTGTTGTTAGTTTCTATTTTAGTTTATTATATTTGTTGTTATTATTTTTTTTGGTTTTTACATCTCTGATATTTTTGGTTTTCCTTTGAAATGATATTTTGCCTTATTTTTTTATTTTTGAAAATTTGTAGTCAATGTCTAAGCATCCCTAAATCAGTTAAAGGGAGAAACACCGTTGATTGTATCCCTCCCTCTAACCTCTTTTAATGGTGAAATTTTCTTTTCTAAACAAAAGTCTATCTCAAATTAACAACTGGACTTTGCAATTAAGATCTTTTCTATCTTGCTATAGTAATCTACCTTATATATATAATATTCAAACTCTTTATATTACTTTTAAGTTCTTTGAAATCTTGTTGTTGCATTTATCTTATGAATTTGATTCTATTTTGTGGTTTATTCTTCCCTTTAATATAAAGTGAGTTTTTCTTATCTAATATCTAGTAGGTATACTCACAACTAAGAATATTTAAGAGTTTTGAAAAGGGATATAGCTTACAAAATTAACAAAAAAAAGTGGTCATTGACGCCAAAACAAAAGATACGCAATGATCGCCAAAAATTGAAAATACACAATGTATCCAAAATCAAAAGATGCGCAAAGTATGTCAATCAAATTGATAAGAGGCATAAAATGACTCCACAAAAAGAAAAGCTTCTCTCTGTTTTAAAACATTTAAATCTTAGAAGAATTCATGTGTCACTTGATATTTTCGAAGGCTTGATTTTAAATTTCATGATTGTGACAAATTACTTTGGTATATTATTCTACAAGATATTTTTCTATAACTAAGTTTGTAACAGGTCTCTTTTTTTTATCCAATTGGTTTTTTCTGAGTTAGGTCTCTTCTTTTCAAAAGATGATTTTGCCCTGAGAGAAGTCTGAGCTAGGGTTAGCAGGATCGGATATTCTACTATTTTTGGATTTCGATGATGTTAACTAATTGGTATTACAAGTCCTTAAATTCAATCACTTGGAGAATTTATCATTTTCATGCCTTATTTTTTAAAATAAAAAAAAATAAAATTGTAAAATTCTTTTTTTGTTTCATTTTTTATCTTTCTTTTTTTTTACTTTTTATTTTACTTTATCTTTTATGTGTTGTTAAGTTTTAGGCATTCTCTGATCATCTATATCCATAACTGACTTTAAAATTTTTTATCACATCATCTCATATGATATTTATATCATCCTAGATGATAGGTTTAATTCACTATTGAAATTTCATGTAAACGTCTGATATGACTTTTCTTCTTCTGATCATCTTGGACGAAGATCTATCAACCTGGACGATCTGATCATCTTTTGATTCAATCACTTGTGATCATCCTGGATGATTCTCTTTCAACCTAGATTTGTTCTTACTCTTTGCTCAATTTATGGAAAATTGACCCGTATGATCCACATGTTCATCCTGGACGATACACGTGGAAATACATTTAAACTCTTTAAATTCAGCTGGTTCGATCAATTATTGGTGATCGTCCCAGATGATCCACCTGTTAGTCCCGAATGATACACGTGAAAATATTTTAAATGTTTTTAAATTTGGACGATAAGATACATTATTGTGCATCATCTTGGATGAACCGCCTAATCGGCCAGGATGATCTTTTTTTTCAACGGTTGCCTGTGTCTTATCATCCCAGATGATATCTGATCGTCCGGATGACTTTACCAATTTTTTGACCAATCATCCTGGACTCAATTATTGCATTTGATTATCCTAGATTATTCTGCGATTGTCCTAAATGATTTGATCATTTCTTTATAAACCGAGCCATTCAATCAGATTTTCTCACACTCTCTTCTTCCATTAATCTTGCACTTCCTATTTCCATATTGTTCTTGATCAAGGAAGTAGGAATGAGATCTCGCCATCGTTCTTGGAGTTCCTCGAGAGTAACTCTGGACCCCCACTTAGATGAGGTAAGCAACCAAGCTACCTATTTGACATACAAAATAGCCAGGATCATTATATCCCGGACTGTCAACCCTCAAATTCTCTCCTATCCTAACCTAGATTTATTTTTACACACTTCCCTGACCTTCCTTATCACTCTCACTTTCCCATTCAACTTCGAGGTTCTTTTTGAATTTTTTGCTAGCCTCCGCATATATTCTACTTTTACTTCTCTTAGATCCCATAAGAATCGATGTCCCGTCGAAATCACATATAAGGATTGTCAATAACTTTTGCAACTTTCCATCACAAGGGACAAACTTCACACCTTATGTTCTAATCCTAACTATGACTGGGCTCCAGCCAATTATTTTCTAAGAAACACTAATACTCACTTTCACATTGGAGAGTCTAGCACCTTACTCAAAGGTGTTAGGACAATCCAGCATGTCCTTCACCACTTTATCCTTCCTAAAGCTGGTGATCGCGTTCATATCACTCCACTTCTTTCGATCACCACTTTTTACATTTTGGCCCGTCACGGCCATTGATTTGATTTTTTCTACATTGAACATCTAACCAGTATTCGTTATCTAGGACATGGGACAAAGCCAAATCTAGCCCTAGGACATATCTTTGCTTATGTCTTATAATCAAAATATAACCTCCAATATCCTGCCCCACCAAATTTTTGGCCTTCCTTCTACTCAAACAACTCCTTCCATGTTCTTCACAGTACACGTCTCCACCCGGGGCACAAGGAAGCCGAGAGAGCTAAGGAGGAGGCATCTCCTACTGCTAATCCTACACCTATTCCGCTCTGCCAGCACTCTCAGCTGGATTAACTGGTGGAGCGATTCGACTAGTGGGAGAAATGGTTCGAGACTTATGTTATTGCATAGGAGCTATAATATAATGAGGACATTGCACATCAACAGCACCAGCACGACTACGATATGGCCTGGTTTGGAGAGCAGTTTTCCACTCTTTCGAGTTACTTTCAGCCACATCCACCACCACCACCTCCTCCTTCATACTATTAGGGGCCGTCCTTCTTTTAGTTTGCTTATTTTTGTGTGACGTTGCCTTTTCTTTTAATGTTTTTTTTATTGTGTTTTTTTACCTTCTTCCTTTTTGTAATGTCAAAAGGGGGAGTAGCTCTACTAGTTTGTTCTGTTTGCTATACTAATTCGTTCTGTTCTAGTCAAATATCACTGTTCTATTTTGTTATGTTTTTATGTTGATAAGTTAAAATATTTAAACTGTGATTGTTTCTTCACCTATTTCCTTTAAAATTTCTTTGAACTCCTTCAATTATTTTTTGTGTTTGCCATCATCAAAATGGGGGAGATTGTTGCAAATTTGTTTTTTAGGGAATATGGTTTTGATAACATCAAACAATTCTATTTCTCTATGACAGCCTTGCCTACTAACATTTCAGGTCCACAAGATCAAACTTCAATTTTAACTAGCTCAAGATTATGGTAGACTAGGTCTGAGCTAGTTTATAAAACTTTTCCCTTTCTTGTGTTTATTATAAATGATATGGTTCCTGATGCTAAGTAACCTTACACACATAAACTTGGGTGAATTTTTTCTATCTAATTTAGAGTTTTCTATTTTTGCTCACATTATCTAGGATGATCCTAAAATTGGCCTGGACGATCAGCTAAAAAAAAATCACAAATTAGGGCATCCTGGTTAAGGCAGCCGTCATTAAGCATATCATCCTGGATAATATTTGTGTTGGTCAGGATGATAGGCTCAAATCAGAAAGAATCAGCGGCTAGTTCTATTTAGGTATTGTTTATTATTAGACATCATAGAAGACATCGTCCTGGATGCTGCAATAAAATTATACCTAAATTAATCTGGTAATTAAGGAAAGTAATTAAGGTTTTGATTGCACAATCAATTCATCCTGGATGATCACAGGATTATCCGGGATGATCAGTTCACAAACCATAGTTGTCCATGATGACCAAATATCTGCCACCTTCAATTTAGGGTGATGCTCTGGATGATTTTTATTTATTTGAACTAATCATCAGGTATGATTATGAGATCGACCTGGACGATCAAGCCAATTTTCCATCATCCAGACACCCATTCAATGTGATTTTTTGGATGATATTCATCGATTTGTACTAATCCTATATGATGATTTTATATCAGCATGGACGATATGAAAAAAAATTCTGATCGTCCCAAATTATCCTGATTGATTGAGCTTAATTTGCACTTAACGTACAAGATGATAAAGTCGGTTTGTTGCAATTAATGAGCTATTTTAAAGATCTTCTATTTAAGAGCACTTATTGTACCCATTAGAACATCTTTTATTACTGTTCTAACTTGAGAGAGATAGGAGGAGAGGGAGAATAAGGGAGAGAGAGAGAGAGAGGATCTTGTGATGGGGAGTTTGTGAGGGGGTTCACAAAGGTTGCTCCGAGAAATGATCCATCGCAATCTTCTCCAGTCATCGTCCTTAGTTCCTTTGGGGTTCTAGAAAGGTAAAATTTAGCATCTAATTAAGGTTCACTACCTTCTTTAGGAGGAAGCAAAAGGAGTTGGGTTCTCTGCCTACATTTTTCAAGAAGCAAAAGGAGTTGGAGAAGCCCTTATAAAAACCTCCTTTTTGCCACGCCCGGCAAGGCAGAGAACCCAACCTTTTTGCTTCCTCCTAAAGCATGCAGAGAACATTGATCGATCAATAAAGCTTACCTCTCGCAACCCTTCCAAGGATAAGAGACTCTAGTGGAAGAAGAAGTGGAACAATGCTTGGAGCAACCCATGTGAATCTTCCTCACAAACTCCCCCTCACAAGATCCTCTCTCTCTCTCCCTCTCTCCCTCTCTCCTCTAGGCTTTCTCAGGTCAAGATAGCAGCAAAAGATTGTTCAAAATATTGAACAATAGCTCTTAAATAGAAGAGCTTCAAAATAGCTCATTAATTGCAAGTTGCCAACATTACCATCTAAGATGATATGTTTATCATCCTGTACGATTAGTGCAATTTAAGCCTACTTAGTCGGGACGATCTGGGACGAATAGAAGAAAGGTGTTCCTATCATCCAGGCCGATAATAAATCATCCTGTACTATTAGTTCAAAATATAGACCATCGGCCAGACAATCGCTCTGAAAAGTGTTCTGGATGAATCCAAAATAGCTTGATTGTCCAGGCTGATCTCACGATCATCTTGGATGATTAGTTGAAATTAGAGGAAAATCATCCAAAGTATCGCCTGGATTTGAGCTGGCCGATCCTTATTGTCCAGACCATTGACCGAAATTTGATCTGGTTGATGTTGATCATCTAGGAGCAACTAAGGTTTTTTGAACTGGTCATCTATGATGATGTGATCAAATAAATCATCCATAATTGCTTGCCTTAATTGCCAGATTAATTTAGGAATGATTGTATCATATCATCCAGGCCGATACACCATCGTCCTGGCCGATTTCCATAAAAAAAGAATGCCTAAATATATCATGCGACTGATTCTTTTTGTTTTGAGCTTATCATCCTGGCCGATACATATATCGTCCAGGCCGATTAGCTAATGATGGCTGCCTTAACTATGATGACTAATTAAGGTTTCTATTTTGAACCTTATCGTCCAGGATGATATAAATATCATCCGAGATGATGTGAGTAAAAAATAGAAATTCTAAATTACTTAGAAAAATCTCTCAAGTGTGTGTAGGGTTACTTAGCATCACAGAATTTATAATTGACTCAAGAAAGGAAAAAAGAAAAATACATACTGACTCAGACCTAGTATACCCAATCTTGAGTTGGTTCTGATTCTCGTCCGTTCTTGTGGTCCTGAAATGTCAATAGAAAAAGGCAGTTGTAGTGTTTACTAACATCAAAAGCATAATTCTTGAAAACACATTTACAACAATCTCCCCCTTTTTTATGACGGTAAACACTTTAACGATTAACTCTAAAATAACAGTCCAAAACATAGAAAATATTTTAAATATCAGAAAAGAACATTACACATACAAACATATTACTCCCACTTTTGACATCTCAAAAAGGAGAAGGAAACTAAAAACAAACTAAAGCAACTAAAAAACTAAAAGAAAAATACAATGTAGAGAAAATAACCTACAGAAAATAAAAACTAAAACTAGAGAAATGAGAGACCCTGATCATCAGACGGAGGTGGTGGTGGTGGCTTCTAAAAGTAACAAGAGAGCGAAGCAAACTGTGCCCTAAACCAGGCCATGTCCTGGTCGTGCTGCTACTGCTGGCAGGCTATGTCCTCATCGTGCTGCTGTTGCTGGTGAGCTACAAAAGTGTTGAACTAGGCCTCCAATTGATCAAATCTCTCCACTAACTGATACAGCTGTGAGTGCTGATGGAGAGGAACATGTTCAGGAACGGGAGCAGGAGCCTCCTCCTCCTCGGCCCCTAAGCTTCCCCATCTCCTGGGTGGAGACGAGTGTTGTGAAGTACATTGAAGGAACTATTTAAGTAACATGGAGGCTGAAGGTTGGGACGAGCAGGATATTGAAGTTGGTATTTGGTTTCAAGAACATAAGTTATGAGATGTCCTAAAGTAAGGTTGGGTTTCCTCATATGACCTGGATCGCGGATTATTATCAAATGATCAATGTATCGAAAGATCAGGTCAGTAGCATTAAACTCCCTATGGGCCATGATGTAAAAGGTATTAAGTGAAAGAAGTGGAGTGATGTGGAGTCGGTCACCGGCTTTTGGAATAATGGAAGTGCGAAGGTCATGTTGGATTGTCCTACCATATTTAAGTAAAGAGCTAGTCTCTCCAACATAAAAAGCTGTGTTGGTGTGGCGAAGAAAGTAGTTTGTAGAGGACCAGTTAAAATCATGATTAGAGATAATGGTATGCAACTTATCCCCAATGGTGGATAAATACAATAGTTCAGCACAGTCCTAGTATGTGATCTCACTAGGGCATCAATTCTCATAGGAGGTGAGGGCATTGTAGGAGGAGTTTATGCGGTGGTTTGCAAAAAAACTCGAAAAGAAGTTCAGAAGAGAAGGGGATAGCAATAGTAAGAATAAAGCATAGAGAACTGTGAGTGAAGAGGTCTAATACCGGATTTGAGAGGTGGACAGGATTGATTATTCTGGAGAGAGTGATCCTGCATTCTTTGTACCGATGGTAGGCAGCCTGTTCTTCTGCCTCCCTAAATCGAGGGTCCTGTGTGGCCCTCGAGGAGCTTCCAGAGGTTTGTCGAACACACTTTTTGCCAGACATAAGCAAGGAACAACAAGAAAATAGAGAGTAGAAAGCAAAGGGAAAGGAAGTGTGAAGGAAAATGGCTGAAATCTAGCTGAATTTAAAGAATCGGCCGTATCATCCTGGACGATCAGGTTCAATAATTGCGTACAGGCCGATTGGTCAAAAAAATGGTCTGATCGTCTGGCCCAATAAGATATCGACTGGGATGATTAGACACAGATGATCATCCCGAGGAGTTAGGCCGGATGACTGTTGAAAAAGTTGATCGTCCAGGGTGATTAGGTGTATCGTCCAAGACGATGCTTAGTAATGAATTATACGGGCCGAATTTAAAATATTTTAAATCTGAGCCACGTGTATCGTCCAGGATGAAAAGTGGATCGGCCAGGATGATTGTCCAATAATGGATCGTCCCAGGCGATTTTAAAGATTTTAAACGTACTGACACGTGTATTGTCCTGGACGATTAGGTATATCGGCCAGGATGATGTCCATAAATGCATAGGCAAGGACAAAAATTTTATCGGCCAAGATGATTGTAACAGAGTTCGATCAAATTGTCCAGGATGATATGGGATCATCTAGGATGATGGATTTAAACAAAGTCAGAAAAGTCCAGCAGATGGATTTTGAACAGAGATAGTCCACTCGTCCAGGATGATAAAAATATCGGCCAGGATGATGTTACAAAATTTGGAAAACCAGGGATAAATGGAGTTGATCAGAGAGAGCTCACAAACAATAAAACCAATCTAGAAACAACAACGAAAAAATAAAAAAAAGGATAAAAACAAACAAAGAATTTTTGTTTTTCAATTTTTTTTTTGAGTTTTTACAAAGCTACATATGATAAATTTCTCAAATAATTAAATTTTAAAGATTCAAAAGATCAATGAGTTAACAATGTCAAAATCTGAAAATGGTAGAATATCCGATCATGTTAACCCTAGCTCGAACTTCTTTTAGGTCAAAAATTATCTTTTGAAAACAAAAGACCTAACTCAGAATAAACTAGTTAAAAAGAAAGAAGATACGTTCAAAACTTGCTCCAAAGAAAAATAACTTATAGAATAATACACCAAAGCAATTTTTCTCAATCATGGTATTTGAAATCAAACCTTTGAAAATATCAAGTAACCCATGAATTCTTCTAAAATTTTAAAAGTTTGAAAGAGGGGTAAGCTTGTCTTATGTGGGCTCATTTTATGCCTCTTGTCAATTTGAATGGCGCTCTTTGTACATCTTTTGATTTTTGATACACTTTGGTGTATATAAATTTTTCAATTTGGCATCATTGCGCATCTTTTTATTTTTGGCATCATTGGCCTTTTTATTTTTTTGTTCTTGTAAGCTAGATCCCTTATTCAACAACTCTTAAAATATAATTACTTATGAGTAGATCTTCGAGATATTAGAGAAGAAAAATTGACTCTCTAATATAAGGAAGAATAGACCAGAAAGTAGATTTTTGCAATTATATTATAAGTGCAATGGCAATATTTTATTTAACTTGAAAGATATATAAAAGCTTTGAATATTATAAATATAAAGTAGATTACTGTAGCAAGGTAGAAAAGATGTTAATTTCAAAAACCAATTGTTAATATAAGATAGACTTTTGTTTAGAGAAGAAAATTATACCACTAAAAGAGGTTAGAGGAAGGGAAACAATCAACGGTGCTTGTACCTTTAAACGATTTTGAGACGTTACTATAAATCTCCGAAATTTTAGAACTAGGAATAGTCATGAGCTAAGAGCCTCCATTTAGGCAAAGAAACCTAAAGTAAAAAAAAAACTAAAATAAAAAAAAAGCTAGCACAAAGAAAAGAAAGAAAAGATGCAAATCAAGAATTTATTAAGTAGCAAGTTTAAGCAATTATGAGCTGCGAGCCTCCATTTATTCAAGTATTATATGCTTCTCACGAGGTCTTTGGTGAGAGCAATCCTACAAAAATCAATAATCATTAGATTTAGGAACCCAAGCAGGTTTGGGTCCCTTTTTATGAAAAGTAGAATGCAATGTATGTGTGTTATGCTGTGAATCATGCAATTTTGGTCTCCACACCCAATGTGTACTATGGTGAAAAGTGCAAGTGTATGAGATGTGTCCTAGCATGACACATTAAAAATATCTAACACCAAGAAAAGGATTTCTTAAATGGTTTTGTTTATAATGCCACTTCCTAGGTCCTGGCTTTAGATCAAAAGTGGGTGTCATCCAATTTCTTTTAATTATTTCCAATTAAGTTTTAATCCTCGAGTTAGTGCTTTCTAAAGCAGCATTCTTAATCCTCAAATTTTGCTCCATCTCTTTAGATTTCTTAATGTCAGATTCAAGTGAGGTGTGTGAAGCTTTTAATGAATCATGCTTATCAATCAATTCCAAATGCTTTTTATTTAATTAATCAAATTTATCAAGTAAAGCCATGTGATTTGAATCAATCATCGAATGATCTTTGAGAATAATTTCTTGCTCTTTTTGTAAATTTAAAAGCTCCAATTTTAAACTAGCATGAGTTTTCTTATGTTTTTTGTATGATGCATGAATTTTCTCACAAATTTCAAACAGTTGATCATAGGTTAGTTTACATACCTATTCTTCATCATTTCGATCAAGATTATCTTCTGCCATTAAGCACAAGTTCTTTATTTCTTCCTCAGGTTCAGTTTCAGATGAATCAGAAGCAGATTCTGTTTAGAATGCCTTTTGAATTCTCTTCTTGTCCTTCCTGAACTTAGGTATCTCCTCACTCTTTTCTTTACTAGAGTGATCCTGAAGTGTAGGACAATCAGCTCTGACATGTCCAGGCTTCCTTCATTCAAAACAAACAACATCAGAAGATCTTTTAAAATGTTTATTATCCTTACCTTTTCTCCAATTTTGATGATGCTTGTGACTCTTCCTTAGAAATCTTTTGAATTGCCTTGTGATTAAGGCAATTTCATCACTTTCAGACCCGGAAGAATCAGAGTTTGTGTTGTTGACGTTCAATTCCATAGTTTTCTCCTTTCTTTTCTCACCTGCATCAAGATTTCTTTGATTCACCACTTGATCCAATGAAATAAGTGAGCCAAGTAAGTTATCAATCGAATATGTATTTAAATCTTTAGATTCAGTGATTGTAGTGATTTTAGCATCAAAAGAGGAAGGCAAGCATTTCAAAATCTTGTTCACTTTTTTATAATTTGAAAATTCTCTTCCTAAGGCATGCAAAGAAGTAACAATTTGAGTAAACCTTATATATGTATCAGAAATTGATTCAGAATGTTTCATATAAAAAAGTTCGTAATCATGCAAGAGAATATTCAAACGAGATTGCTTAACTTCATTGGTTCCTTTATAAGTAATGCATAACCTATCCCAAATCTCTTTTCCAATAGAGCAAGTATAAACACGCATGTAATCTTCAGACTTTAAAGCACAGAAAAAAAAGTTCAAACACTTCGCATTAAGTTGAGCTAAATCTCTTTCATCAAAAGTCCATTTAGTAAAAGACACTTCAGTTTTAATTCCATTAAGTTCACGAGAAGGTGAAGAATATCCTTCTTTAATAAGCATCAATATGCGATAGTTAGTTGATTGCAGAAAAGTATACATGTGAGTTTCCAAAAATTAAAAGGAAGATTTTCAAACAAAGGAGGTCGTGTAATAGAATACCCTTCAATTGTATTACAATTCTCAAAGTTAACCATGGATCAAAATTCAAAAAATTTTCAAACTTAGTTTTAATGAATCCTGCTCTGATACCACTTGAAAGTTCATTAGGGATGTTAAGCCCTTATGAACTAGCCCAAGCCTAACCAAGAGGGGTGGGGGGTGAATTGGTATTTAAAAAATATTTTAACCAAAGCACAACAAAACTCAAACCAAAATCACAATGAAAAATAAGTGCGAAAAAATTAAATGTGGAAGCAGTAAAAAGAACATAAGGGTTTATAGTGGTTCGGTCAACTAGACCAACGTCCACTCCCCGGAGGCGCCCTTCGAGTATTGCACTATCAAAGTGACACGCCTTTTGCTCCCATAGTAAGGCGGAGAAGCCCCTACAAAAACCTCCTTTTTGCCACCCCCGACAAGGTAGAGAACCCAACTCCTTTTTCTTCCTCCTGAAGCAGGCAGAGAACCTTGATCGATCGTTGAAGCTTACCTCTCCCAACTTTTCCAAGTATAAGAGACTCTAGTGGAAGAAGAAGTGGAACAATTCTTGGAGCAACTCTTATGAATCTCCCTGTGAGCTCCCCCTCACAAGTTCCTGTCTCTCTCTCCCTCTCTCTCTCTCTCCTTTAGGCTTTCTCAGGTCAAGACAGCAGTAAAAGATTATTCAAAATATTGAACAATAGCTCTTAAATAGAAGATATTCTAAATAGCTCATTAATTGCAAGTCGCCGACATTATCATCCAGGATGATATGTATATCGTCCTGTACGATCAATGCAATTTAAGCCTAATTAGCAGGGACGATCTGGGACGAATAGAAGAAAGGTGTTTCTATCATCCAGGCTGATAATAAATCGTCCTATACGATTAGTTTAAAACATAGACCATCAGGCAGACAATCACTCTGAAAAGAGTTCTGGACGATTCCAAAATAGCTTAATCATCCTGGCCGATCTCACGATCGTCCCGGACGATTAGTTCAAATACGAGGAAAATCATCCAAAGCATCGCTTGGAATTAGAACTGGCCGATCCTTATCATCCAGACCATTGCCAGTAATTTGATCTGGCAAATATTGATCGTCCAGGAGCAACTAAGGATTTTGAACGAATCATCCATGATGATGTGATCGTATCAATCATCCTTAATTACTTGCCTTAATTGCTAGATTAATTTAGGCATGATTGTATCATATCATCCACGATCATCCTGGCTAATTTCCATAATTAAAGAATGCCTAAATATATCATGGCGGCTGATTCTTTCTATTTTAAGCTTATCATCCCAAGCCTATACATATATCGTCTAGGCCGATCAGCTAATGATGGCTGCCTTAACTATGATGATTGATTAGGGTTTCTATTTTAAACCCTATCATCCAAGATGATATAAATATCATCCGGGATAGTGTGAGTAAAAAATAGAAATTCTAAATTAGTCAAAAAAATCTCTCAAGTGTGTTTGTGTAGGGTTACTTAGCATCAGACACTTTACAATTGACTCAAGAAAGGGAAAAGAAAAATATAGACTGACTCAGACCTAGTCTACCCAATCTTGAGCTGGTTCCGATTCCCGTCCGATCTTGTGGTCCTGAATTGTCAATAGAAAAAGGCAGTCATAGTACTTGCTAACATCAAAAGCATAATTCATGAAATCACATTTTGCAATAGCTTCCACATTTAATTTCTGTACTTTCATTTCTATGGTGAATCTTGCTTTTTTTTCAAGATTGTTTTTTAATCGAAAGATTTTTAAAATACCAATTAACCCTCCCCCCTCTTCGTTATCCTAGGGACTAGTTCATAAGGGATTAACATCCCTGACAAACTTTTAGGTACCATCAGAGCACTTTCATTTTTTGCTTCCCTCTAGTAGACATGTAGGGCCTATTACATCCATAATGCTAAGGTAGTTCAAAAATGGCCAAAAAGCTTAAAACATATTTTTCCTCCAAAAGTGAATTTCATAATTGTACATGCACACATGAGTACTCATCATGCTATCGTGATGCCCCAAAATCATAAATTAAGTAATTATGTGTTCATTTACAAGCAGACATTGGTGCCCTCTAGACCTGGGCATGCTTGTCGCATGACCTAAACATGCCTACAGGCAAATCCCAGGGTACGCTGCCATGTTGGGCCTGAGCTATACTAGCATGTATGGCTGGGGCTTGCTAATAATTTAGGCCCATGACCAACATACATGCAGGGCCTATGTAATAGCACACTTGGGCACTTATATCTTTTGGACTATATAGGATGGCAATATCATGACCAGGTGCCATATGCCAGTTAACGGGAGGTATTAGAACCCTTAGGCTCTAAACCTCAAGGGTTCTGAGAAGATGATATGAATCTACTATGAATTAAGGATAAATCTCAGGTGATCATGGCAGGAAAGACCACTTTGCCACGTATAATGCCCCGTCATAAATTTATGTCATCTGCAAAGGTTTCAGCCCATCATTTATTTGGATTTGCATTTCAGGGCCTCCTTGCCAATGATCTAGATGACTAACATGAAGGCATCCCATGTTATGTGCCTGTAGGGGCAGAAGCCCCTACTACTGGTCGGCGGATGAGTGATAGGCTCAGGCATCATTTTTTTAGCACAAATTTAAACTTAGAGGCATTTAGTTATAATCCTGCATATGGTAGCTTCATGCTATTGGCTTTTCAAACAAGTGCAATTAATAATTCTATGAATCAATGGTTGCTCTTATATTAGGTTGAATTACTATAACGATATGATAATTAGTAGGGTAAAACTAACTTATATTATGATAGTCTAAATCCAGCTCGCGTACCCTATTTTGGGGTGAACAATCCAATACATAGTGAATTTGACTTCAAAAAGATAAGAAGAGCTGACTTTGAAGGATAAAAAAGAAATATTGTTATGAATTATTGGCTTCCACAAGCTAATTATCATTGTGGTAACTTTTTTATCACCATTAGCTTCAAATTCTGAATGACTAATGGAACAATAGGCCAAGCTTTCACGATTCGTATTTGCACTAGAAATCAAATTTAATTAAGCTTTTACCCTTTAATTCAAAATGAGATTTATGTTCTCAATGAGCTCATCTTAGGACACTTAAATTATCTTTTAATAGATGTGTCGCCCTAGCTAAACTCCTCACTTAACAATGTCTGTCATTCGGACTGACCCGTGAAAGTTCAAATAGGTTGATAGACCTATTAAATTTGCCTTTAGGCTAACCAAGATGGGGCGGGGCGGGGGGGGGGGGGGGGTGAATTTGTTATTTAAAAATCTCTTGGTATTTTAGGAAAACTAAATTTATATTGTTAATCACAATAATGAGGGTTATTAGAAATAACTTTTCATTCATAAAATATAAACTTTCAATAACATAAAAATGTAGAAAATAAAAATAAAGATAGAAAAACAACAACAAAAAATTTAGTGGTTCGGTCCAATAAGACCTACGTCCACTCCCTGAAGACTCCCTCTTTAGAAATTTCACTATAACAAAGTGACTCTACTTTTGCTCCTGCAGCAACGGGGATAAGCCCTGATAATTACCCTCTCTTTCACATATCCCTAGTGTGGCAGAGTACCATTATCCTTTTACACCCTCTTAGTGTTGGCAGAGAATCATCATCATTTTACACCCTCCTAGTGTAAGTACAAAATCATCATCCTTTCACATCCTCATGGTGTCGGTAAAAAATTATTATCCTTTCATACCCTCCTTGTATAGGTAGAGAACCGTTATACTTTCACACCCTCCGGGTGTTGGAACGGTACCAACATCCATTCACACCATCCTGGTGTCAGAAGAGAAGTAGATCTTCTCCAAAGATCTTATCTAAAGCATCTTCGAAGAAGTAAAGAAGAGATTTGACTAAACCTACAAAGTGATCCTCACCATTGGCCAACCTTGTGAACCCTTCAAATATTCCACTTACAAGATCTCTTTATCCGCAATCTCAAACACACTCCCAAAGCACTCTCACTCTTACCTTTAAAGGAAATTAGAAGAAGGATTCATTTCAGTCAATTTTTAGGAATCTTAAACATAAAAGACATGAAAAACTAACCCTAAACTAGAAATTTTAGTTTGACTGTCCCGGATAGTATTGTACGATCGCACATCATACATACAATCAGTTAGAAATTTTCTCGTACAATTCTATACGAAGTAATTTTCTACACTAATTGGCATATGTACAAACTGACATTATACAATACGATCAGCTTAAAATTAAACAGATTCATTCGCTACGCTTCAGTATGAACCAATTTTGTACTCTTAATAATGTATTGTATGAACCCCATATCATACAATAAAATCTATTTTAATCAAACCATTCTTCATTTGGTATGAAAGTGGATGAGACTATTTTATACTCTGGGTGTCGTCTGTATGATCGTATGATCGTATAAATTAAATAATTCGTAATATATAACAGTTCATGTGGACAAAATGATACGCACCGATTTCGTCATCTATACATCGTATATAAGAACCTAAGATTATATAATATGAATTGTTTAGAAAAATTTTGATTTCATTTGGAATGAACTTGTACTTATCAATTTCATACTCTAGAGGTCATCTATACAAAGGTAACTTTGTACAGTACGAATAGGACTTTAAAAATTTTTCAAGGTATGGTTCGTTTAATTCCATTTTGGAGGAACATTCTAGATAAATCATTTTGTATGATTTATGATCGTACAATATAATTAGTTTTAAAAAAATATATAAGTTTTTTTACACTCCCTCGGTGTTTGTGTGCACGGTTACCCAATCTAATCTGTCTTGAAATCTTCAGCAGTGTGGATTATGATTTTCCTAAAATGTTAGAACACACAAAATAACAAAAACAATATATCCAATGTATGTTAGGAGAAATAGTAATTATTACAGTAATATTTTGGAATCATCAAAAGCACACATGATATAAACATATAGTAATGAAAACTAAGTTGAAACAATCTCCCCTTTTTTGATAATGGCAAAATAATTATTATTCAAGTTAATAATTAAAACAATTTTGATACCACAATTAATGCAATTTTCTCCTTATCTCCCTCTAAATGAATAACCAAACTGAAAACAAGGGGTTTCCTTATAAGATTAGAAAACACAAACCTAAAAATTTAAAAAGAAATAGCAACTACTAAAAAAAAAAAACAACTCGAACAAAAATACAAACACTATCAAAAGCATACACAAAAAAAATACAAACACTAATAAAAGCATACACAATACAACACATACATACACGTGCAATATATATAGACATTCCACTAATATTATAACTCCCCCTTTTAACAACAACAAAAAGGAAAGAAACCCTTGAAATGAAAAGTTTTTATAGATAAACCAAAGACTTGATGAAGAAAAGGATTTTAATCCAATTCCAAATACAATATTAACTTTGTAAAACTAAATAGAAAAATTTCAAAATTTTAAATCAAAGAATGACTAAGATAAGAAAAGTCAACAAAGTTCATTGTTTATGCCAGGCCAATTAAATAAAAAATTATTATTTTGAAAATGACAAAATAAAGATTAATTAATTTCAAATTCAATAGTGAATATTATTGTTGATTAGATGGATTTGGATTAAAGAAAGAATGATAAAGGAAAAAACACTATAAATATTTTTAATTAGCAACATTGCACATCTTTTCAAATATTTATGGCACACTTTGTGCATCTTTTCTATTTGGGTTATTTTTGTGCCTCTTTTATTTTTATGAACCATTGCACATCTTTTCTTTTCTTTTTTGCCTGCTTTTTACATTTCCATTTTATTTTATTTTTTGAGTTTTTCTAATATCAGTACTCTATATTCAAATTCTACTAATAGTAAAAATAAACCTATTAAAAAAGAAATACAAATAATAAGACATCAATTTGATAATGATTATAGCTTAGATTTGTTTGTCTAAAAGAACATAAAATTGATCTCCTTGTCTACATCCATTCATAATTTAATTTAAATTTTTTATAAATTCAAATTATTAAGGAAAAAAATTTATAGACCTAAGTAATTAAGAATCATTTCCAATGATCAACTACAAAAGATTTTTTCATTAAAAACATAATCATTTCAAGAAATAAAATTTAGTGCAAGTGAACAAAAAATTTCATCTTTTTATTTATTATCAAGGAGCACATACAAACATATTTCTCATTTCATATTATTCCACATAACAACATCCACTAACATCTCAAAAATTCCAAATAACACATGCAAACACTAAACATATAGGAGAAACATCACAACAGCAAACACGAAAACTCATAAGCAACAATAACATAGAAGTTCATCCAGTAATCAAGGGGGCCCTTATCTGGAGGAGGTGGTTGGTTTTTTTTTTTTTTGAAAGAAGCATAAATGCATTAATAAGAAAAGAATAAAAAACTTAAACCAACTACAAAGTAGATTCTTCCGTCAAAAGCTTGACAAATGAAGGAGGAATCCTATCCAAACATAAATCTTTCCAAGTAAAATTGCTAACAATAGCATAGCTAGTACACATATTAGCTAGCTTATTTCCCTCTCTCTTTATTCATTTAAAAATTACATAATTAAATTCTTCGAATGGATGCAAGTTTTACCAAATACTAACAAGAATCTTCCTTTGTAGTCTCTGACTACACCTATGACGCCTGCTCTGTAGGAAGAACAAAGAGAAGCATCTACATTGATCTTTAATGAACCGGATGGAGGGGGATGCCAATTATTCGATAGCCTATATGACTGAATAACATCCCATTCTTCCAAAATTAAGTTAAAAATCAATTTAGAAAAAGACAACATGCTAATTGCATTTGTCGCTAGGGAATTTGCACTTTCAACTATCCCATCATGTACCAATTTATTTCTAGCTTTCCAAGATAGGTAAACAATATTATAATATAGATTAGAAAATATACCTTTAATCTTAGCAGTTTTTTCATGCCAAGAGCAACACTCTTCAAAGTTACCGAACTCAGGCGTGTCAAATCCCCATACATTTAGCATTGAAACCACTTCTTTTGATATGATGCATTTCACAAGGATATGTTCCACATCCTCTATTCCCGCTGAACATCTAGGACACATATCATCTTCTTGCAACCTCGTATGAGCTAGGAACTAATACATATGTAATGCATTCTTGAACAGTCTCCAGCAAAAGACCTGCACCCGTGGATTGACTTTAGCCCTTTTAATCCATTCATGCCATCTGAATTCATCTTGTTGTTGATACAAAGATTCAAAGATCATCCATGGTATTGTCTTCCCTGAATTCTTATATATTAGCTCCCTTTCATCACCAATGTGATTTTGATTAATTTTAAGATAAGCTCCACCAGATCCCTTCCGAACACCTACTCCAATTTAGCAACTTTCCAGTTTCTTCCTTCTATAAATCTTTTTAGCTTTATCTCTTCATCACCTTATCGAGCAACAAAAGTTGGCCATTTATCTATTCTTCTATCCAAAATCCACTTGTCTTTGAAGACATCAACAGCTGATCCATCTGCTAGGCTCCATTTTAAGAATGGATTGAGAACTTTTCCCCCATCGCATATTATTTTCCAAGAAGAAGAGGAATTCTTCTTAACGTCTTTTGTCCTGACTCTCATTCCATACTTTGGAGCAAATACTTTATGTATGAGAGAGCTATTGTTATGCAAATACCTCCAAGTGAGTTTAGCTCTAAGAGGAGCCACTCTAGATGTTGATGGAAATAGACCACCGAGGAGGTGGTTGGTTAAACATTGAAAAATAACTATTGATCATAGCTATATTCATGTTCACTGAGTCAAACTGCCCTCAGATACCAGCCATATCTTCATCATATCTTACATCCAGCTTATTTAAGTGATTCTAAAATTGATCAAAGTGTTTATTAAAATGAGTATAGAATTTATCGAAGCATGGGACCATTTCTTGGTAAAACATTTGGTCAGGTCTAGATGCAGGTGCTATAGTAGGAGCTCCCCCTTCTTCCTCTGAATAATCAATCTCAGAACTCTTATCCTACCCAAAAAGTGCCTGAAAAGAGGCATCACTAAAGTAAATAGATAGTTCAGTGGGAGGATCAGGATGGATAAGATTGTATTTTTTTCTAAGATATAGGAAACTAGATGTCCTAAAGCCACATTTTTCTTTCTCTTATGATGAGGAAGTCCAATCTTAAAAAGATTATAAATATAATCCAAAATAAGTTGGGCTTCATCAAAATATTTTTTAGTCATTATCAAATAAGTGACTCTGCATAAAAGAGGAGTCATGTTAATGCTATCACCGGCTTTTAGAATATTTAAGGTTTTCAAAATATGACGAATGATCCTAGTATTTTGATTGAGAGTATAAACTCAAGACAAATGACTCACTTGGGTGACACTTCTGAGAGTTTGATTAGTTTTGAACCAATCAATAATGGCTATAAAGGTTAAAGTAGGGGCTCTAATACCTTGGGTTTTCACAAGGAGAAAGTTGCCTAGATCTTCTTTTATAATTTCTACCCTTTGCTTTAGAACATAAGAGGTTATCCTAGAGTGATCCTGATTTACTTTCATGTTATCCAAAAATATTTGAAATGTCTCTTTATGGTAGGAATATATGAAGTCAAGATAAATGAAAGTTGAGTTGAAGTGAATAAGGACATGATAGAGAAATGAATATCACTCTGTATGAGAAGTCGGGAAGGGATGATTTTAGCAGTAAAAGACCTTAAGTAGGCTTCCTCATTCTCTTTGGATAAAAACTTATCATCCCAACTAGTTCTAGAAGAAGATCCCTTGAAGAGGCAGAATCATTTGTTGCTACTAGCCATTCCTAAGATGTTAGCACAAGAAGGTTTGGAACATATAAGAAAGTGATGAAAAATATATCCAAAGAATCTTTTATATAAAGAAAAATGATCTATCATACAATAAAAAATTTGGATCATACGTATGATTTCAAAATTAATTGGGTTGAAAAGATATTTGTACATACGAATGGATATAGTCAAAAATGAAACGGCTTTTTGTATAATACCATTTCCATGGCATCCTTTCATACAAGCTTTTTGACTATACAATTGTATAGATGAACATGTGTTCATCGAGGATGATCAAAAAATTAAAGATCATTTAATGGCAGTTAGTTTCGCCCCCCACATAAATTGACAACATGATCGTACAAACTAAATTTCAAATGTACGATATGTAATCAATAACTAACATTAACTGGAAAGCATTCCTACACAAATGAATCAATACATATTATATAGTATGATGATGCCATTGTATAGAACAAACTCCTTTGAAAAACTAAGTTTCAAGCGCTCAACCTAGAAACCTATCATATACAAGTTATAGAATTCGCACAGGATGAAAACATTTCGTACATTATGAATAAAACACTTAGAAAATAAGACATGATAATAAAAAAATATTGTCAAAGCCAATCACTTTTCATTAAATGAAATGCTTCCAATAATATCAGAAATAAAACTAAAAAACACAAAGTTAAACACACAAAAACAAACAAAACAAACAAACAGAGAAAAAAACTAAAGAAACACATATTCACATCAAATCAAGTTTGTAGAATTTTCAATTTAAATAATAAGATTAATCACACCTTACATGGTTCTTAAGCTGTTAAATGTGTTAAAGGCCAGTGATTTTGTGAAAATATCTTTAAGTTGCTTTTCTGTAGTAACATGATTCAATTCATTCTCTCCCTTAGCTACATGATCTCTAATGATGTAATAACTTATGTCAATTTTCTTGGTTCTAGAATGTTAAATAGGATTCTTTGAAATACATATGACAGTTGTATTATCACAAAAAATTCAAATTATGCCAATAAAAAATCCTAAGTTAATTAAATATTATTTTAACCAAAGAACTTGTGCCACACAACTACCTAAGGTAGTGTATTATTCTTCAGCAGTAGTTTAATGAGTTTCCTATGAATTGATACGTTTCATATTTACTTTTTTTATTAACCCTAGCTCCTGCAAAATCTGAATAAAAATATCTAACAATTTCAAAAAAAGAACTATGTTTAGGACATTAAATCCCTAAGTTTTGAGTTCCCAAAAGATATCACAAGATTATTTTAATTGCTGGCAAAAGTGATTCTGTTAGATCATATTGAAAACTAGAAAATAAATAAATAGTAAATATTACATATGTTTTGTTAGCATTCATATGAAATAATGATCCAATTATTCCTCTAATTTTTTTTATCAACAGATTTTCCTTTGGGGTCCTTATCTAATTGCACTAAGGAGCTCATTGGTGTAGTCACTAGTTTAGTATTATCTGAAAGTTCGTTATGGATGTTAAGCCCTTAAGAACTAGCTCGAGGCTAACCAAGAGGGGGGAGGGTGAATTGGTATTTTAAAATTTTTCTTTAGGTAAAGCACAAAATTAAAACCAAAATCACTACAAAAAACAGAGTGGAAAAAATAAATAAACACGGAAGAAAAATAAAGAAAGACCACACCGGATTTATTATGGTTCGGTCAATCCTTAACCTATGTCCAATCCTCGGTGGCACCCTCTAAGTATTACACCAACTAAGTTTCTCTCCTTTACCTCCCACAGCCAGGCAAAGAAGCCTTTACAACAGACTCCTTTTCACCAACCCCGGTGCAGCAGAGAACTGACTCCTTTTACTTCCTCCTGAAGCAGGCAGAGAACCTGGACCTTTGTTGAAGTAGATCTCCAAAGAACCTCCCAAGCATGAAGGATGAAGAATGGAGATCATGACTTGGAACCTTGCTTGGAGCAACCTTTGTGAACCCTCTCACAAAGTCCCCCTCATAAATTCCTCTCTCTCTCTCTCTCTCTCTTTCTCTCTCTCTCTCTCTCTCTCTCTCTCTCTCTTTCAAGGCTCTCTCAGGTCAAGATAGCAGCACTCAAGGTCTTATTGCATGAGAAAATTTGGGTCCTTGAAATATAATTTCAAGAACTGACTTTATCATCGAGGACGATAGGAATATCGTCGTGGCCAATCAGTATAAAATAAGCTCAATCAACCGGGATAATTCGGGATGATCAAAAGAAAATTGGTTACATCGACTAGGATGATACAATATCATCCTGGCTGATTAATTCAAATTCGAGTACAATTATCCTGAATATCTCCCGGAATAGATGTTGGCTGATGTCAATCGTCCAGGACATCATCCTGACCTATTCTGCGATCGTTCCGGCCGATGTGATCGTATCATTCAGCCTTAATGGCTTTCCATAATTGCCATATTAATTTAGACATAATTGTGCTATATCGTCTGGGCTGATATGGAGATCGTCTGGGCTGATATTTTAAAATAATGAATACCTAAATTGAACAAGGTGACTAATTCTTTCTGATTTGAGCCTATCATCCTGGCTGATATAAGTATCATCCAAGATGATTTGCTTAATGAAGGCTGCTTAACCAGGATGCCCTACTTAGGGTTTTTATTTTAGTTGGATCGTCCTGATCGATATGAACATCATCCAAGTCGATATACTCAAAACAGAAAAACTATGAAAACCCCTCAAGTGTGTGTGTGCAAGGTTACTTAGCATCAGGAGCCACTTTTGTAATTGACTCGAGAAAGAAAAAAATATAGACTTCACTCAACCTAAATCTATCTGATCTTGAGCTGGCTTTAGTTGCATTCGATCTTGTGGAGCTAAAAAGTTAGTAGGAAAGGTAGTCGTAGGAAATCATGAATATTTGCTATCATTAAAAGTCTAATCCATAAACTTAGATTTGCAATCTCCCCATTTTTGATGATGTCAAACACACCCAAAAAATTTCTAACAGTTATGGCAGTTTAGTAAACAAATGTGATGAAAAAATAGTTTACTAAGTTTCAAAATTCAAAGTATAAGATACATAAGACTACTCCCCCTTTTGACATCACAAAAAGGATGGAAGCACAACATAACACAAATAAAAAACATAATAGAAACTAAAACAAAACATAAGAAAAATAAACTACAGAATACGAAAACTAAAACTAGAAGAGAAACAAAATACAAAAAAACAAACTAAAAAAATACAAAGAAAATTAGCGAAACAAGGGCTCCTGATCATCAAATAAAGATGGTGGTGGTGGCTGCTGAAAGTAACTGGAGAGCATAGCAAACTGTGCCCCAAACCAGGCCATGTCCTGGTCATGTTGCTGCTGCTGGTGTGCAACATAGGTTTTGAAATGGGTCTCCCACTGATCAAATCACTCTACAAACTAATCCAGCTCAGAGTGCTCGTGGAGAGATATATGGAGCCTCCTCCTCCTCGGCCCCCCAGCTTCCCCATCCCCTAGGTGGAGATGAGTACTATAAAGAACGTTGAAGGAATTGTTTGAGTAGATGGGTGGCTGAAGGTCGGGAGGAGCAGGATATTGAAGCTGGTATTTAGATTCTAAAACATATGCAATGATGTGTCCTAGAGCAAGATTGGGCTTTCTTCTATGACCTGGATCTCGAATGGTAGTTTAATGCTCAATGTAACGAAAGATCAGGTCTGTGGAATTGAATTCTTTATGGGCCATAATGTAACAGGTAGCAAGTTAAATAAGTGGAGTGATGTGGACTCGGCCCCTAACTTTTGGAATAACAGATGTGCGAAGGGTATGCTGGATTGTTCTAACATCTTTGAGTAAAGAGCTAGTCTCTCCAACATGAAAGTGTGCGTTGGTGTGGGGAAGAAAGTGATTTGCATTGGACCAATCAAAGTCTGGATCAGAGATAAGGGTATGCAGCTTATCCTTAATGGTGGATAGCTGCAATAGTTCAGCATAATCCTGATATGTGATCTCGATAGGATGTCGATTCACATAAGTGGTGAGAGAAGTGTAGGATGAATTTATGCGGAGGTTTGCATAAAATTCAAAAAGAAGTTCAAAACTAAAGGGCATTGCGAGGGTGAGAATAAAGAAAAGAGAAGTGTGAGTGAAAAGATCAAGTACCAGATATGAGAGATAGGCTGGATTGATTTTTCGGGAGAGTGTAATGCAGCACTCTTTGTAACGATGGTATGCTGCCTGATCGTCTGCCTCCCAAAAATGTGGGTCCAGCGTGCCCCTCGAGGAGCTTCCAGACATCTGACGAGTGTGCATTCTGCCAGCCATTTAGAAGAAAAAGCAAGAAAATAGTAAGCAACAGCAAGTAGAAAGCTGAAGAGAAGGTGTGAAGAAAAAATGACTGAATTTGGGCTCTATTTAAAGAATCGATCAGATCGTCCAGGCCGATCGCAGGATTGTCCAAGATGATCCAGTGAAATTATTGTGAACAGTTTGATTAGTCAATAAGGTGGTCTAATCATTCTGGACAATCAGATATCGTCCGGGATGATTAAATATAGGGATCATCCTGAGTAGTCAGACTAGACGACCGTTGAAAAAGAAGATCGTCCAAGCTGATTTGGTTGATCGTCCAGGATGATGCTCAATAATGGATCGTACTGACCAAATTTAAAATGTTTTAAATAATTCGCCACGTGTATCATCTAGGATGAACAGTGGATCATCCAGGACGATTGTCCAAAAAATGGATGGTCCCGAGCGATTTTAAGGATTTTAAAAGTAGTGACACGTGTATCGTCTAGAAGGAACAAGTGTATCGGTTGGGATGATAACCAATAAATGCATTATCAAGGACAAAAAAAGGCATCGACTTGGACAATCAAGATGCTTGTAGCAGAGATAGATCATATCATCCAGGACGATAAAGGATTGTCCAGGATAATAAGAGCAGAAAAGTTAGAATATTTAGCAGATGAAATTTTTGAAGCACTTAAAGATGATCGTCCAGGATGATATAAATATCATCTAGGACGATGTGACAAAAATTTCAAATCAAATGAGGGATGAAGATGATCAGATACGGCCCAAAAAACAGCGAGATCAACAAAAAAAAATAACAACGGTAAAACAAAAGTAAAAAAAAGTTTTTTTTTTTAATTTTAATCAAGGCATGAACATGATATAGTCTCCATGTGTTTTATTTTAAAAATTTTAAAGTTAATGAGTTAACAACTTCAAAAATCCAAAAATGGTAAAATATCTGATCATGTTAGCCCTAACCTCGGACTTCTTTTAGGGAAAAATCTTTTTTTTTGAAATCAAAAGGCCTAAAAAAATTTTGGAAAAGAAAAATAGATCCGATCAAGACTTGGTTTCAAAAAAATATCTTATAAATGCAAAGTAGTTTGTTAAATCGCAAAATTCGAAATCAAGTCCTTGAAAATCTCAAGTGTTATATGAAATCTTCTACATTTTAAGAGTTGGAGGAAAGAAAAATATCTTGCTTTAGATGGACTCATTTTATGCTGCTTGTCCAATGAATGATTCACTTTGCGCATCTTTTGAATTTTGATGCACTTTGTGTATATATATATATTTTCAATTTGGTGTCATTACGCATCTTTTGATTTTGGCATCATTGGCTACTTTTTTTAAATTATTATTATTTTTGCAAGCTAGGTTCTTTTCCAAAAATTCTTAAATATTCTTAGTTGTCAGTATATCTTCCAGATATTAATGAAGAAAAAAAATCACTCTCTAATATAGGGAAGAACAATCCACAAAACAGAATAAAAAATCATGTGAGAGATGTATTGACAAGATAACGAGAAATCTTGAAGTAACATAAAAAATTTGTCTATTATGTTATAAGCTAGATTACTGTACCAAGGTAGAAAAGATCTCATTTACAAAATCCAGTTGTTAATTTGAGATAGACCTTTGGTTAGAAAATAAATTTTTATCACTAAAATAGGTTAGAGAAAGAGACACAATAAACGGTGTTTTTACCCTTTAGCAGATGAAGAGATGGAAAACATTAACTCCAATTTTACAAAATAAAAAACAAGGCATAAGATATCAATTCAGGGATGATTTGAAAAGAAAAAATAAAGAAAGGCCTATGGAAAACTAAAGTACTAAAAACAAAACATAAAACAACTAACCGAAAAGAAATAAATAATAAAAAATAACTAGAAAAAATATAGCAAAGTAATCAGCAGATAAAACATCAGTAGAAATCAAGTTCATGCATTTATATAAATCACACCCAATCTGGTCCTTAAATTGATGAAATGTCGAAGGCCAGTGGTTTAGTAAAAATGTCAGCCAGTTGATCTTTAGTTGCCACAAGATATAACTCAATGTCTCCCTTAGTCACATGGTCTTTACTAAAGTGATGCCTAATGTCAATGTGATTATTCCTTTAATGTTGGATAGGATTCTTAGAAATGCAGATGGCACTAGTATTGCCACAAAGAATTTAGGTGGTACCTACAAGTAATCCTAAATTCAGTACTTGCTATTTTAGCCAAAGGACTTGGGCCACAAAACTTCCTAAAGCAATGTACTCGGCTTTAGCAGTGGAAAGAGTAATAGAGTTTTGCTTTCTACAAGATCAGGAGACTAAAGATTGTCCTATGAATTGGCAAGTTTCAAAAATGCTTTTTCTATCCACCTTATATCCTACAAAATCAGAATCAGAAAATCCAATAATCTCAAAAGAAGTGTTGTGCCTAGGGTACAAGATTCCTAGGTTTTGGGTCCCTAAAAGGTATCTAAGAATTCTCTTAATTGCAGTCAGGTGGGATTCCTTAAGGTCAATTTGAAATCTAGCACAAAGAAAAATGTTAAACATTATATCATGTAAGTTAGCAGTCAGGTAAAGTAAAGATCCAATCATCCCTCTATACTTCTTCTGATCAACTGATTTTCCATTTGGGTCCTTGTCTAATTGAATTCCTGAGGTCATGGGAGTATTAATTGGCTTGGCTTTGTCCATTTCATATTTCTTCAAGATGTCCTTTATGTACTTTATTTGGCTCAAAAAAGTTCCATCATCTAATTATCTAAAGCTAAACCTCAAAAAGTAGGACAATTCTCCCATCATACTTATCTCATACTCCTTACTCATTATTTTTGAAAAAACATCACATAGCTCTTTTTCAGAAGATCTAAAAATTATATCATCGACATAGAGCTGAACAATGAGTAAATCATCTCCTACTTTGCTCAGGAAAAGGGTGGTGTCTACACTCCCCTTAACAAACACCCTTTCTAGTAAGAATGTGCTAAGCCTCTCATACCAAGCTCTGGGTGCCTGCTTTAATCCTTATAATGCCTTTTTTAATTTGAAAACTTGATTTAAAAATTGAGAACTCTCATAACTTAAGGGTTGTTCTACAAATACATCCTCTTTTATTTCCCTATTTAGAAAGGCACTCTTAACGTCCATTTGGAAAAGCTTAAATTCCTTATAATATGCAAAGGCTAATAGCACTCTAATGGCATCCAATCTAGCTACAGGGGAAAAAGTGTTCTCAAAATATATTCCTTCTATTTAGTTATACCCCTTAGCCACTAATCTTGCCTTATTCCTAACCACCACTTCAGAATCATTCACCTTATTCTTAAATACCTACTTGGTTCCAACTACACTTTGTCCCTTAGGTCTTTCTACAAGCTCCCAAACATCATTCCTAACAAATTGGTTCAACTCCTCTTGCATCGCTAAGATCCAAAACTCATCAGAAAGGGCTTGGTTTATGTTGATGGGTTCTGTCATTGAGATAAAGACAGAGTGGTTCACTTCCTTCCTAAGTCCATGTGTAGTCCTAACTCCATCAAAAGGGTCTCCTAAGATCAGATCTTTAGGGTGAATCGAAGAGTATCTCCAATCTCTAGGCAAAGTGTGTGAAGGTTCAACCCTTTCCTCCATATCTACATTTTTCTACCTGTTGTGTAACCTCTTCTACTCCTTCAGTGTTCTAGTGCTCTACCCTCTTCTCTAAATTTTCTACTCTAATGATAATGTCTCCAACATCATCATCATCCTCAACTCTAGGCTTTCTAGGATAAGGTTCATCAAATACTACATGTGTAGTCTCTTCTACCACCAAAGTCCTCATATTAAACACCCTAAAAGACTTTCCAACACTAGATTATCCTAAGAACACTCCTTCAGCATATTTTCGGTCAAATTTTCCTATTGTTGTGAATAAAAACCATAATACCAAAGACATGAAGGTGGGAAAGATTGGGTGTCCTACCCGTAAGGATCTCAAAGGGTGTATTATTTAATTTGACTCTAACATTCAACCTATTTGAAGCTTTTTTGACTTTTTTGGAGGGGAAATTGAGAAGAGAGAAACTGCCAGAATTTTTGAATTTCGATTTCACAGTTTTTAAGCAAATCTCATCGCCAGTTTCTGGTGATGACGGCTGATGGCCGACGACCTCCTATCGGCGGGCATAATAACATTGAAAGATCGAATGGACTTTTCAGGGGCGATCGTCGCCAATCATTTCTACGTTCGGATTCAATAAATTCTAATGTGAAGATGTCTTCAAGACCTTTGGTAATAAGAGATGAAAGCAATTCTTCGGTGAAGAAGATTTTTGAAGTTGTGGAAGGTAAAGGTAAGAGCGTTATTACTAGTCCTGATTGCATTACTCCTCGATTTCAGAAATCAAGTGTAAATCTGAATAAGAAATTCCAATGGTTTTGAAGCTTATTCATCAGAAATGAAGATTTTAGTTAACAAATTTAGTTGTTCAAATGCAATGTCTTACCTATGGCCAGAGATAAATGCGAATAACATGAATGAAGTTAACAATAAATCCAATTATGTTAATAAGCACTCTTCTATTCTTTGCACTGAATTTCCTGTTAAGTCTCCTTTGCAATCTGGAAATGCTGAGAAGAAATGTTCTAAGGTTTTTTTTGAGAAGGGTGAGGTTCAGATTGATAATGGATTGAAGAACATCTGTGAGGATACAACAATTGACAAAGGAGAAGGTCATAAGGAAAGCTTCTCTAATGCATGGAAGAAGACCCAGCATATCAGGCTTAATTATGATATGAAATCAACTCCTGTTTCTGATGATGGTTTTATAGTGATTATGAATTCAGAATGTGAAAATATTAATTCACACATTCTAAGGATTTCTCTAGTTATTAAAGTTTTGGGAAGCAATAATCCTTTTCCTATATGCAGGAGAGAACTTCGTAGGCAATGGTCCAAATTTGGTAATTTTCATCTTACAACTTTGGGTCTTAATTGGATCCTCTGTTCATTTACCAAACCGGAAGCTGTGAAAGAAATCAAGGAAGGAGGTCCATGGTTTATTGGAGGAAACATTATTGGTTTGGATAATTGCTCCCCATCATTTAATCTTGAATCCCTTAAAGGCCTTTCAGCACCTGTTTGGATTTGCAAGCCTTTACACTGTTGGGATGAACATAATATATGTAGAATTGCTTCTATGATAGGAGTTCCTTTATATCTAGATGGAAACTCATTTAAATGGGGTAAGAGGGAGTATGCAAGAGTTTGTATTCGTATTGACTTAGACAAAAAATTACTAAAAGGAGTTTGGATTGAAGGAAAGCATGGTAGATCATTCCAAAAGGTTGAATATGAGAAGATCTCATCTCTTTACTATCACTGTGGCAAAATTGGACATCTCAAGAACACATGCCCTCTTACAAATCCTGCAAAGAAATTTGCTCCTATCACAAATGTTAGTAATGAAGGGATGTGCTATGAAGAAGGTGGTTCTTATGAACATGATGAATTAGGACCTTGGATACAGGTCAAATTCCGGAAGAACAAAGTATTTGGTAAAGCTAGAGTTTTTCCAAAACTGAAATCTGAAATCAAAAATCAGAAATCAGAAATCTTGAAACCTATAAATCAGAAGAATCCTCCAATACAGATTGCTTCCACCATAGAAGAAGGAGAGATCATTGAACCACAAAGTAATGTTGCTGTTCAAAATTCTAGACCTAATGCTAAGGGTAACTCAATTGTCAATTCAAACTTATGTTTGAAGAATAACTTCAGTGTCCTTGAAGAAATATAGGATGATACAAGCATGGGAGACACTTTGGAGAATGATGTTATTGGTGAATAAGTTCAGACAGGGAATCTGCCACCAAACATTGTAGCTTGTACTTCTACTGATAATTCCTTCAAGCAAAATTTGGTGATAACAATTGATACTAATACAGGTGAATATGCTTTCAAAATAGTTTCAGGAAAATTTAAATTGTCAAAAGAAGTAAGGGATTCGGGTTCTGTGGATACTCTCAGTAAGAATAGAAGAGGAGTAAATAGAAATAAAGAGAAAGGTGGGGATTCCTCCCCTCCTTTACATTAATGGCTTCCCTTATTTTCTAGAACTATAGGGGGGGGGGCAAGAAGAAGGAGGCCTCTCTCTATCTCAAGGAGATAGTAAAAGATAATGAAGGTTGTTATATAGGTCTTGTAGAGACCAAAATCTCAAGTTTTGACAGACTTGATGTTGATAGAGTTATTGAGAAGGAGTGGGACTTCTTCCATCATCCTTCTGAAGGTAATTCAGGTGGAATCATTAATCTATGGAATAGAAATAAAGCCTCTTTCAAAGTTTTGGATCATTCCTCTCAAACCATCATTGGGATGATCAAATCCCCTTTGTTTGGCTCTTGGATGGTGGGGACTGTGTATGCTAACAAGGATTATCGGATGAGGAGAAGTCTTTGGGAGATGATTGAAAAAGCAATTAAAGAAGACACTCCTTCAATTATTGGAAGAGATTTTAATTGCTTATTATATAATGATGATAAGAGAGGGGGCAAGATGTTCTTGTTCTCAAAAGGTCCTCAAGAAATGAAAATTTTTATGACTAACAATGATTTTCATGATGTAGGTACTATTGGTCCTAAGTACATTTGGTGCAACAATAACGATGGAAATTTGAGAATATTGGAAAGACTTGATAGATGTCTTCTCAATGCTGCTGCTCTTCAAAAAGTTCCCTTGGCTCATGTTAGACACTTAGCAAGACTTTCTTTCGACCATTGCACTATAGCTTTCAAATTGTTGGAATCTCAACACAAGACTCATTTTATCAGATTTGAAGAAACCTAGAAATCATATCCAGCAGCTAAAAGTATTATTTTTAATGCTTAGAGGAAAACTAATTATGGAAATGAAATGGATGTTTTATGAAGGAAGCTTAAAAGATCTTTGAGGTCCCTTTATTTTTGGAGCAAGAACAAATGCAAGTTCTTAAATTCTCTGAAAGAAAATTTGAAAAGGGAGATAGCTGATCTCCAATTGGAAGAAGCCTCTCTAGGTGGGCTGTCAGATGAGAAGCTGAGACTATTGAGATCTAAGGTGAATGATTTAAACATAACTTTGGGAAGACTTACTACATCGTGGAATCAAAGAGCCAAGGTAAGATGTCATGAAGAAGGAGATGTAAACTCAAATTTCTTTCATAAATTTGCTTCAGCAAAAAGGAATGGGAATCTGATTAGACAAATCAAGAATGATGAGAATGTCTTGGTGGAAGACTTTGAACAGATTTCAGTTATTTTCTAGAAATTTTTTCAAAGAAAGTGGCATTTTAGAGATTATATTTTAGAAGGATGGCCTAAATTCCCTGATGACAAGAAGCTCAACTCCATGGATATTAAATTCCTAAGACACTCAGGATGAGCTTAAAACTGCTGTTTTCCAGCAAGGCAGAAACAAGTCTCCGAGTTTGGATGGGGTCACTCCATGATTTTTTTAGTTCTTTTGGAATACTGTTAAAGAATTGACCCGAAAAGCTACTGATAACTTCTTCAAATCTGGAAGTTTGATTGCAAGGATACTTTGATAGTATTAATCCGAAAAGTCAAGCATCTGACGGTGCCTTCAAATTTCAGACCAATAAGCATGAGTCAAACCACTTACAAGTTGGTTACAATCATGTCAGTCAGCAGAATTAAGCTTTGTATCTCCAAGCTTATTTTTGAAGAGCAGATTGCTTTCATCCCTGGGAGATCTATGTTTGAACATTGCTTACATGCTCAAGAAATCTTCAAAAATTCAAGACCTCAAAGGACAAGAATGGATTAATGGCAATAAAATTAGATACGGAACAAGCATTTGATAGCATGGGATGGCCAACTTTGTTTCAAGTTTTACAAACTTATGTATTCCCTATTTCTTTTTGAAAGATTATCATGGAATGTGCTATGAATGTCAGGTTCTCCTTCATCTTAAATGGAAAATTATCTAGTTGGATCAAAGCTGGAAGTGGACTTCGTCAAGACTTCCATTATCTCCTTACTAGTTCATAATGTGTTTTCAGCTACTATCCCATGCAAAAAACTAGAGAGGCCAGCAATTGGGAGTCAATATAACACCCAAAAATTAGAGAATTACACATCTCTTATTTGCAGATGCTGTATTAATTTTTTCCAAGGCTTCTTCAACAGTAGCTCAAGAACTCAAAACTATTTTATCAGATTTATGCACTTGGTCTGGACAGAGAATCAATGCTTCCAAATCTCAGATTTTATTTGGGAAAATGGTGAAGCTTCCAATGAAGAAACACATAAAGAAGAAGTTGGGTTTCATTGTGGTGAAAGAAATGACTTACATGTGTGTTAAAATGGCTCTAAGAAGACTTAGAACATTTGATTTTCAAGGAATGATAGACCTTATTTTAGAAAGGCTAAATGCTTGGGGAAGCAAGCAACTTTCCATGGCAGGTAAGATCACTTTTAATAAATCTTTTCTCCTAACCTTACCAAGTTTTTTATTAACTCATTCTTTGATTCCAAAGAAAATCTTGCATCAAATTGATAAATTTTGTAAATAATTCATATGGCATAAAGGAATGGGCAAAAAGGGGTTACATTATGTTGCATGGGATGTTTTATGTAAACCAAAATATGAAGGTGGCTTGGGTTTACATTCAGCTCTCCAACGGATAGGACCTCATAGATCAAGGCTTCTTGGAGATTTATTCAATATCCTGACAATATTCTACATTGGAATATTATTACTAAATATGGTGATAAAATTTTTGATGGAAGGAAAGTCGGCTCATCAACTAGGAAAATTCTACTTAACAGTGGAAAGTATCTCAGACCCATTCTTAAATAGATTGATGTTAATGGGAAGAAAATATATGTTATGAATGACATTTGGCTCTTGCATAAATGCTTAAACTCTTGGCCAACACTTGCTTCTTGAATAGAATTAAATAATGTTAATCTGGGTCTGTTTATCATGGCTGATGGATCTTGGAATAAAATTCTGCTGCAGAATTTCTTCAATGATGATCTCATTAATATGATTCTACAAGTCAAAATTGATTATGAAGCTGAAGAAGACTCTCTGGAAACCATTTATACCCATAATGGTAAGACTATAACTGCTATGGCTTATGAAGAATCATTAAAGTATCAATCTAAGGAGCAAGATTGTGATTTTACTCATTGGATTAGAGGATTAAAACTGAACCCGAGAGTGGAGCTTTCTGGTGGAGAATGAGCAAATTTGCTATTCCAACTTTTGAATTTCTCAAATATAGAAATTTAAGCCAAAATGATCAATGTCCAATAGATTGTCATATGGTTGAGAACTATGAGCATATAATAGTTCATTGCAAATTTATAAAAGAAATTATTCTCAAATTAAGAGAATGGGGTTTCTTTATTCCTTTATTCCAATCTCTTGATAATTGCCTTGAAGAACTAAGAAGACACTCCTCTCATTTTTTGAACATGGTGAAAATTTATCTTGCAGCAGTATTTCTATCTTGGAAAAATAGAAATCACCTAGTTCATGGTAATTCCATTTCTTCTAGCTCCTTTGTAGCAGCTAATGTGCTATTTTTGGTAAAGCAAAATTTATTTCCTAATCTAGATAACTGGGGTGCTAATCTCCTAAGGTAGTTTACTAATGCTTGGCATCCCCCACCGCTAGATTGGATCAAAATAAATGTTGATGCATCTTTAATGAAGACAAATCAAACCGAAATTGGAGGTGTTTTTAGAGACCACAAAGGGAGGCTATTGTTGGCTTTCGGTAAAAAGAAGATTCATTGGGATATTTCTCAACTTGAATTAGATGCTGTCCTAACTATAAAGGAATTTATACAACCTTGGATGCTCGACACTAAAGTAGTTATCATAGAAGGTGACAACATAAATATCATCAACTTCATTCAAAATTCTTTGATGAAGTTTAAATGGCACTCAAACACAAGGTATGAGAAAGTTCTTTTATTTCTCAAGGATTTAAATACAATTTTCTTAAATCATATACATAGAGATTGTAATAAAGTAGTCGATGGTTGTGCTACTTTAGCTTTAAGCAATGATTTTTACTTTGATAGTTTCTCTTTTGCCAACATTCCTTCTAAATTGTCTAGTTTGTTAAAGAAGGAATCTGAGGCATCTCTTTCTTTTAATTAGTTTCTTTTCCCTCAATGCCAATTGAAGATTTGCATTTTTCAAAAAAAAAAAAAAAAAACATTCATGCTATTCAACACATAACAAGCTGTGTTAACCGCTTCCTTTTAGCTACCCCATTCTGCTGAGGGATCCTAGGAGCTGAGAAGTTGTGGCGAATCCCCTTATCCTCACAAAAATCTCCAAAACTCTCATTTTCAAACTCTCCCCCGTGGTCACTATGGATGGTCAAGATCTCACAACCTAGCATTTTTTGAATCCAAGTGAAGAAGACACTGAACTCATCAAATGACTCATTTTTGTGTGATTGAAATCTAATACAAGTAAACCTCAAGTAGTCATCGACAATCACAAAACCATAGACTTTCCCTCCCACATTGGCAGTGCTAACGGGTCCAAACAAATCCATGTGAAGAACTTCTAAAGGTTCATAGGTGCTAATGTCCTTAATGGAGTGAAAAGTGGAGTGGATTTGCTTTCATAATTGGTCAGGTATCACAAAGGTGGTCTTTTGAAAACTTAAGCTTGGGGACACCTCTAACTAGGTCTTTTTGGGTTACTTTCCTAAGGGTTTTCATACTGGTATGACATAATCTCTTGTGCAATAACCATGAATCCTCAATAGCAGTTTTTAAGAAAAATGAATCAGCACAATAAATGTTATTTAAATCAAGCATGTAAATGTTGTTGGTCTGCTTTCCTTGCAAAATAATGTTATCATTTAAGTTCATAATGCATGAATTTGCCAAAAATTTTATGATGAAGCCCTTGTCACAAAGCTCACTGATGCTGAGCAAGTTATGTTTCGGTCCATCTACAAGCAAAATATTTTTAATCAAGAGATTCTTGGAATTACCAATTATACCTACTCCTACCACCTTCTTGGTGGTGTTGTCTCCAAGAGTCGCCTTGCCTCCTATCCTGGTCTCGAGCACTATAAATTGATTAGCATCGCCAGTCTATGTCGAGAGCATCCGCTGTCCAGGTAACACATGCTCTCATGAGGCCTTTTGTGAGAGTTTGCCTACAAAATTATCAAATGTCAGATTTAGGAACCCAAATAAGTTTGGGTTCCTTCTTATGGAAAATAGAATGCAATGCTTGTTGTGCATCATGTACATGGGTCTCTAGACCCAATATGGGTCATGGTGACTGGTGAAAGTGTGTGCTATGTATCCTAGTATGCCACATGAAAAACATCTAACTCCAGGAAAAGTATGTACTAATCTACTCCTATGGTGATGCTTTTTATGCGATGCATGAAATGAAGATTTTTTATTTTCAAAGGTTTCTAAAGTTTCTAATTTTTTATATTCTTTTTCTAACTCAGAATGGGACAATTTTAAAGAATCATGAGAATCAGATAACTCAGCAAGCTTTTTGTTTAGCACATCAAACTCATCAAGTAAAGCCATGTGATTTGAATTAATTGTTGAATGATCTTTGAGAATATTTTCATGCTCTTTTTATAAATTAAAAAATTCCAATTTCAGGCTAACATGAGTTTTCTTAAGTTTCCTATATGATGCATGTATTTTTTTAGAAAATTCAAGAAGTTGCTCATAGGTTAGTTCACAAACCACTTCTTGGTCACTTTGATCAAGATTATTGTTTGCCATTAAGCACAAGTTTGTTGTCTCTCCTCACATTTTATTTCAGAGGAATCTGATGTAGAGTCCGCCCAGAATGCCTTTTGGAATCACTTATTGCTCTTATCCTTTTTGAAGTTTGGTTTCTCATCACCTTTCTCCTTACTTGGGTGTGCCTTAAGCGTAGAACAATCAACTTTAACGTGCCAAAGCTTCCTGCATTTAAATTAAATTGTATCATTAGAATTCTTAAAATTTTTGCAACCCTTACTTTTATTCCACTTTTAATGATTCTTATGTTTCTTCCTTAGAAAGCTCTCAAATTGCCTTATGATTAAAGCAATATCATTGCTTTCTGACCCGGAAGTGTCAGTGTCCGAATCGTTTGCCTTAAGTGCCACCGTTTTCTCCTTCTTCCTTTGACCTGCATCAAAATTTCTTTGGTTCACCCCTTGCTCTTAAGCAATGAGTGAACCATGTAAGTTATCGATCGAATATGTATTTAATTCTTTAGATTCAGATATTGCAGTAATTTTTGCATCAAAAGAGGAAGGCAAACATCTTAAAATTTTGTTTACTTTTTCATAGTTAGAAGGTTCTCTTCCTAATGCATGCAATGAAGTAATAATCTGAGTAAACTTTGTATACATTTTATAAATTGATTCAGAAGATTTTATATGAAAAAGTTCGTAATCATGCAAGAGAATATTCAAACAGGATCGCTTTACTTCATTTGTACCTTCAAAGGTGATACACAATTTATCCCAAATTTCTTTACCAGTAGTGCAAGTGGAAATACGCATGTAATCTTTCAATTTCAAATCACAGAAAAAATAGTTTAAACATTTTGCATTTAATTGTGCTAAATCCCTATCATCTAGAGTCCATTCAGTAAAAGGTAGTGGAACAGTAACGCCATTCAATTTTCAAGTTGGTGGTGTATAACCATCTTTAACAAGCATCCACATGCGATAATCAATTGATTGTAAAAATATAGACATGCGAGTTTTCTAAAAATCAAAAGGGATATTATCAAATAAAGGTGGTCGGGTAATAGAATACCCTTTCGCTGTCCACCATCACACAATCTGTTCATTCTTTATTTGGAGTTACTTATAAAGGCATTTTAATAAAGGGGGTGGAATGCTTGAAGTTTAGATTGTCAAACATGCTACTAAAATTTCTCATGTATTTTATGCTAATGATATACTAATATTTGTAGAAGCAAATAGGGCTAATGTAGTTAAGATTACAGCTATTGATGATGAGTACTGCGGATGGATAGGTCAGATAATTATTTTCTCTAAGTCAATAGTTTTGTTTAATAAATCTTGCCCAAACTGGAGAATGTAAAGAATTACAAGTGTGTTAGGTTTCAAAAAGGTTGAGGCATCAAAAAGCTTGGAGTTGCCACACATGATGAGGAAAGTAGTGGCCTCTGATAAGATTCATATTAGGGGAAAATGACATTAATTATTTGTTGTTTGTGCTACCTTAATTATAACCTCACTTCTTAATATGCCAATGTAACTTATGACCCATACCGTGGTTCCTAGAGGAATTTTAAATGGAATTGATAGGATGGGTCATCAATTTTTATGGAAAAAGGATAGGAATAGAGAGGTATTCACAATGTTAATTGGATGAAGTTATGAAAACCTTCTCTATAGTGTGGACTTTGGTTTCATGTATCTTCTTTTTGGCAAGTGTCATTGCATCTGAGGTTATCTTGGGAGGTAATGCAGAACTCATGCTCATTTGTCAGCAATATTATTTTGGCGACGTATAGGAGGGACCTATGGACTAAAACTAGAGAGTACAATGTCTCCAATATCTGGAATGTTAACCAACATGGTGCTGATGCTTTGAGGTCCATTATTAGATGGAAGATAGGAAATGGTGAGCAAATTAATACATTGTATCATGTCTGAATTATGGATCAAAAACTTGCTACATGGCTAACCTTTATTAATGTGGAGGTGTTGGAAGGGTTATAGGATAGTAGGCTTTATTGAAAAGACTCACAATGGAATTGGGATATATTGGTTAGCTGCATTGGCAAGCAAAAGAATCAGTATGTTCAAGGTATTGGTAAAAATAAGGATGGTGAGGGGAACTGTCTGGAACTTATTCATTCTCCCCTCACTATGAAAATCACTATGATAGCTTACTATCAGTTGATTGGAGAGGAGGAGTATCATTTTAACTGGTTTAAGAATTTCAAGCTGTTCCGTCGAGAATATTTCTTTTGGTGGATACTTCTAAAGAATGTAGTGCCAACGAATCGTTAGCTCTTCCGACGCAATTTGGTGGATTCTATTGGATACTAGTAGGAGTGCAATGGGGATGGAATGAGATATCATTGCACTTGATAATATATTATTGTGAAGCAGGTGCTGACAACTTTGGCAAAGTGGGGATTTGTCATGCCAGAATTTCACTCAAGAAATAATCTATTTCTAGGCCTTTACAACTCTGTTGATACTAATCCTATTACTGAATGGCTATATTATTAAATTAATTACCAAATCTAGCGGGCCAAGATTGATAAAACTCATGGAAGATCTTACAGCTCACCCTAAGTTATTACAGCTATGATGCTTATGTTACTCCCTAGAACTCATTGAATGCCAATGCTAGAGCAATTGTGCATCATTTAGCCATCCGAGATACCTTCTCACAAATGTTGGTGCCTCCCCTCTTGGTTTGATTAAATTTAATGTGGATGTGTTGGTTCAACCCTCTAATCTTGCTTGACTTGGGATTATAGCTCAAGATTATAAAGGATGGCTTATTCTTATGGTTGGGAATAAAAGTTAGCATTGGGATGTTACACAGGCAAAACACATAGTGGCTCTTGCTATCAAAGAGACCCTGCAAGATTGAATGTGGAATTAGGATGGAATTTTTATTTAGGGTGATTGCAGTAGTGCAATTTTATGGCTATAAAAAGCTTTTGACAGTAAAAAAAATTCCACATTAAAAATGATGGACCGAACCTCACTTTTTTTTTGGACTTTAAACAAGTCCTTTTTTACCCTATACCTCGGGAGAGAAATCTTCCTACAAATTTCTATTCACATTTTGCTTTTTTCCATAGTATTCTTTGGTTGGATACAAACAATTGTATTATCCCCTCAACTCTATTATCTTTATTGAGGGAAGATCGTGATAGGTTATAGATTTATTATTATATTTTTACTTGTATTTAATATTTCTTTTTTATTAATACAAATGCAACTTTCAAGGAAACCAAAAGCTTTGGCCTAGAACCCAAAAACTTTGGATTAGTTCTTCATTTTCCCTTTAATTGTTATCTCTCTAGAGTGATTTCTAGAGTGAGAATATATGAGTAAGGTGGGGGCTGACTGAACGTGACCTCCTAACTCAGGCAAGGGAGGTGGAGATGATGTAGCTCATGGTGGTGATTTGGATAGGTAGCATTCATGTAGTGGTTAAAGCTGTGGGAAGAAGGGCAGGGAGGTCCAGTCTCTTTCTAAAGGTGGCTCGGGTAAGTCTAAGAGTATGTCTCATAGGGGATGTAAGAGCTTTATTATGGTAAGTGATGGCTTGGGCAAGGAGAAGCTGATAAATCTTATGGATGGTGGAAGTATTGTGGAGGCCAAGTTGGAAGGGGTGGTTGCTAAAGCTGGCAGTGATGGGCTACTGGATTGGGTCCCCAAGTGTGGGGGGATGCTTACATTGCAACAAGTGTTAAGGTTTTTCACAACCCAATGTTTATTGAGGTCTCATCAGCAATGGACATTGAGAAGATGGTGTTCAAGGCTTGCTTAAGCAGTGGTAAGCTGGCTGCGGGCTCAAGGGGACTTGGGGTAGTAAATTGATAGTGCAGGATATGGATGTTAATATGTTGGCATTGGTGAGTGTGGTACGATGGAGACCTTGTTTAATATGAAAATGTTGGGTAATGTTTTTTTATGGAAAGGGGGAATATTTTCCTCAAGTAGGGGTGATAGTGTTAGGCATTATTACTTCTAGTCTGCTTGACTGACAACTAGGCAGACATGGTGCTCGAGGAAATGCCTTACCTAGATAAAGGGATTCTAATAAGAGATAGGGTGCTCTCTTTAGTTTGGATGGGAAGAATCTGTCATCTTGCCGTCAGGCCAATGCCTAGAAGAGGCTCGAACACATCTAGATTATGGATTTAGAGGACCTTGACTCTTATAAAGATGGCGTTAATTAAGATTAATGCATGTAGACGGTGTCGGGAAACATACAGTAGCTTGATTATGCTAAACATGCAGAGTCTTGGGCAAGATATTGTCGCTTTTGTCTTTAATTTTGAAGGTAAATGCAAGTGGAGGAGCTTTAGGGAGTTCTAGCTCACGACTATGTGACAAAATTACTTTATTTGTATTTTTTCCTCCATGGAAGCTAAAGATAATAGGCTCTATGGCATGCCATGGTTCATGACAGATAACATTATGGGGTAAGATAGGTGGACTCCATAATACTCTCTAGACCTATTGGTCAGGTTGTCCTCCCTAGTCTGGATCCATTTTCCAAATTTTCAAATGCAGTATTGGGATACAAATAATATTATAAGGATTTCATTGGTAATTAATGTCTATATGTGTATTGATCCTCAGGTTGGAACTTGGGGGCACTGAGAGTTTGCTTGGAAATGTGTTCGATTAGACTTATCTAAGAAGATTAAAACCAAAGTGTGGGTCAAAGTACTGAATGGGAGCTATTACAAGAAGATTGAATATGAGGGCCTTAGTTTATCTTATTTTAATTAAGGAAGGATTTGATATTGAAAAGACCAATGCCCTAAAAAGCTTGTTTTGTCTTCTCCTCTCAGTCTAAAGGGCTGAAGAGCTTAATTGGCATGTCATTAAACATGGTGGTAGCTCATGGGCTGGCTTATCAAGTGAGAAACTTATGAAGCATCTTGGATAGATGTCTTATAGTACTAGGCCAGCAGGGCTCCCAAAAACTATTTTTGGCAATGATGAGGTGCGTATTTATGTGCTATGCAACATGAAAGGGTAAGCCATTGATGGAGTGCTCCAATGATAAGTCTCTGTGGGGCTGGATAATAATGGTAAAATTGGAGGTGTGGATAAAGACGAGTTTCTTTTCAATTATTAGAATATGGTCCCATCCAGGAAGAGGCACACAAACAAAGGCAATGGCTAATTCTGATCTTATGGCTGGGGTGGCCACTCCCCCATAAGATAAGTTGGCAGCAATCTTGGAACCTCTGGTGGTAACGAAGAAGGAAAATTTAACGCCTTCGTTCAAGGAAAAGATGATGGGGATAACTATATCTTTTTTTTCTCTACTGGCGTTAAGCAACCTAAACCGAGGAGCAAGCCTTCCCATGCTCATTTTGATAATAAGCCTCAACAATTACAGCCAATTTAGTAACTTCTTAGGGAGAGGAGAAAGAAGGTTGTGCACGGCTGTGGCAGCGGTGACACCTCCCCTTCGGGTTCTTAATAACTTCCATAACAATATGGAACTGTGGGGGGGGGGGGGGGGGGGGGTGGGGGGTGGGGCTTGTAAGAATCATACTAGCAACTACCTATGGTACTTCATACTCGTGAATGAGGTGGTTTTTATTGGGTTGCTTGAGACTAAGGTTGAAGACTAAAACTGAGTGGATGTTGATCGATTAATTAGTTGTGTGTTGGTGTTCTTCTACCATCATACTATTGGCAAGTTCAGGGGTTTGCTTACTCTTTGGAGGTAGGAGATTGCTCAGTTTGATGTTGTTGTTGTGACTAATTAGGGTATAATCAGTCACTTTGTTCTCCTGAACCTCAAAAAATGGACTATTGCGGTGGTGTAGGCAAATAAGTATGTCCATGTTAGATGGGACATTTATAACCTCATTGGTGCACATTCAATTGAGAATGTAACAATGATCATTGGAAAGACTTTAACTATTTTATCTCACATTACAAAAAGAAGGGGGGGAAGCACTTTTCCTACTCTATGGGGGCCCAAGAGATGGCTGACTTTATGGTTTCAATGACATTAACAATTTAGGTTTTTGTGGGCTATTGTTTACCTAGTCCAATAATAAGGATGGCAATATAAAGATTGGTGTTCAGTTGGATTGCTTCGTTATGAATTCAAAAGGCCTCAAAGTGGCTCCTTTCATATCAATTAAGCACCTTAATCGTGTTGTCACCGACCACTACTAGATTCTTTTGAAGCTGGGCATGCTTGATCCGGCTACACTTGCCAAGTGGCTCAGGTTCAAGGATGTATGGATTAGTTACCCTACATCTTGGAAGATTATGTGGAAGAACTGGAGCAAGGCTTACTTTGGCCAGCCCATAAAGGTCCTTAATAAAAAATACAATTGTACCCTTAGAGCTCTATTCTATTGGACCCTGAATAAATTAAATAACTTGGGGGAATTGAAAGCTACTATGGAAGGTAGGATTGATGCCCTGGAATGCACCACGGGGGGGGGGGGGGGGGGGGGGATGAGTTGGGAGCAAGAGGTTGAACTCTAATTAAAGGTGGTTTAATTTAAAGTGACCTTGAGATGGTTGTCCACTTAGTGGAGGAATAGGGCTAAGCTGCATTGGATAGAGGAAGGTGGTGCCAATTCTCACTTTTTCCACTTGGTAGCCTTGGCATTATGATGATCCAATAGAGTGCTAGACGTTTGCAAGAGGGGTAGAGATACCCTTACTTATACTGATCATATTCGAATGGAGTTTTGGGAGTTGTTCAACCATAAGTGGAGGGAGCGATGTATCTCACAGGAGGGATGGCCTGTGTTCCAATTGGATGGCCTTATCCCTAGCTAGCTTCAAGATTCTCTTGCAGTCGACATTTGCAATCTGGAGATTTTGAACACTATCTTTAGCATAGGGAAAATTCGAGCCCCTATCATTCATGGTATTACCGCAACATTTCTTAAATTCTATTAGAACATCATCAATCACGATGTAACGATGTAGTTAAAAATTGATTTTACACTAACTCTATGTGTGAGACTTCAAAGAATATGATCATAATCCTTGTGCCTAAGGTTTATAATGCTAATTCCCCCTATAACTTTTACCCATCAGCTTATGCCAAACCTTTTACAAGGTGGTGGTCAAGGTCCTTGTCATCATACTCAAGCAAGTCCTTCCATCGATCATAGGAGAGGAGCAGGTCGCATTCATGCCATGGTGGTTCATTTCTAGCAATGGGCTATTGGCATAGGAGATGATGTTAAAATTCCAGCACTCCACCATATAAGCTGGGCCTATGGTTGTAAAGGTTGATATAGAGCAGGCTTATAACTGCATGGCTTGGGTCACTCTCAAGCAAGTTTTTCATCAAATGAGCTTCCTAATTTCTTTTGTCAATTGTATTATCTAATGTATCTCTCAACCTGGGTTTACTTACCTGATAAATTGCAGCAGGTCCTCGTGGATTCAGGCCATGAGTGCCCTTCGGTAATGATGTCGTTTATCATTGTATCTTTTCATCATATGTTCTAAACTTCTAGGCAAAGCCCTAAAACAATATGGAGTTGACCTTGGTGTTCATATCGTGCCAAATGGGGAGCAGCTTTCCCACATCCTTTAGGTTGATGATATCTTTGTCTTTACTGAAGCTAGTTGAGCCAAAGCAATTCTCATCCAGAATTATCTTGAGGACTACTGTGGCTAGCTGGGCAAACATATTAATAGTGGAAAATTTGCAATCCTATTATCTTGATCGTTCTCATCCCTAAGGTGAACATTTCCAACTCACCTTTGTAGTTTTGGCACATCCCTTTTTGTCAATCTTTCTACAAGAATATTGCTACTATTCTGATGAATAGACTTAACCATCTTTGAGAAATTTTATTGGTAAAGAGCAAGGTGTTGTTGTGCTGGGAAGGTCTATCTCTAGTCACAGCTTGATTACCTAGGAGATGATTTATAAATTCCAACACTCTACTATGAAATTTGGATTGATGGCACTTAAGGTAGACATGGAGAAGTTGTATGACTATATGGCCTGGGATACACTCTCGTAGGTGTTGGGACTTATGGGATTATCTAACGCTTTTAGGCATTAGGTTATTTAGTGTATATCTTTCTCTAGATTTTAACTCCTTGTTAATAGGAATAGGACTCCTTAGATTAATGTTAGCTCGAGGTTTAGTCAAAGCTTTCCACAATTTCCCTATATGTTCATTCTCTATTTGGAGTTACTTAAAAAAGTATTTAAATAAAGGGGGTGGAATGCATGGAGTTTAGATTGACAAACAAGCCACTAAAATTTTCCATTTATTTTATGCTGATGACATACTAATTTTTGTAGAAGCAAATAGGGCCAATGCAATTAGGATTAAGAGTATTGTGAATGAGTATTGTGTATTAATGGGTCAGATAATTAATTTCTCTAAGTCTATAGTTTTGTTTAATAAATCTTGCCCAAACTAGAGAATGAGAAGAATTACAAGTGTGTTAGGTTTCAAAAAGGTTGCGGCGTCGGAATACTTGGGATTGCTACTAGTGATGAGGAAAGTAGCAGCCTCTGACTTCTCAATGGTTCTTCAAGGTACATCTGATAAGATTCATATCAGGGGAAAATGATATTAATTATTTTTTGTTTGTTTTGCTTTAATTATAACCTCACCGCTCAATATGACAATGTAACTTGTGACCCATACCGTGGTTCCTAGAGGAATTTTAAATGGAGTTAAAAGGATGGGTTATTAGTTTTTATGGAAAAAGGATAGGAATAGCACAGGTATTCACTACGTTTCTTGGATGAAGTTATAAAAACCTTCTCTAAAGGGTGGACTTGGGTTTCATGCGTCTTCTTTTTGGCAAGGGTCATTACATATGAGGATGTCTTAGGTGGTACAACAGAACTCAAGCTCATTTCTCAGCAAGATTGTTTTGGCAAAGTATAGGAGGGACCTATGGAAAAAACTAGAGAGTGCAATGTCTCCAATACCTAGAAATTTATCCAAGATGGTGCTGATTCTTTGAGGTCCATTATTAGATGGAAGATAAGAAATGGTGAGCAATCTAATACATTATATGATGTCTTGGTTTTTTATCAAAAACATGCTACCTGTCTGACCTTTATTAATGTGGAGGTGTTGGAAGGGTTATGCGATATTATCCTTCATAGAGAAGACTCTCAATGGAATTGGGATATATTGGTTAGCTACTTTGGAAAGAAAATGAACCAGTGGGTTCAAAGTAGTAGTAAAAATAAGGATGGTGAGGGCAAGTAAATATCCTCGGTATTATGTTGATCCCAGACGGACAACTTGCTAAGTGGAAAATCTTTTTAAACTCTAAGCTCCCAGAGGATTTCAAGGTGTGCAATCTCCTTAATAATAGTTGGTATTGGCATCAGGATGGATTTATTGAATAGTTTGGCCCAACTTTGTCCCGGTTCATTACTGACATTCGAATTTACAATGTGGAAGTGGAGGATTGCACGGAGCTTATGTTCTCTCCTGCACTTGTGACTGTCCCTACTATGGCATATAAGGCTTGCATTTGGAACTCTTAGTTCCAATTTAGTTGGATGCATAGCTTCAGGATGCACCCATTATTGATTCTTATTGAATCTTGATTAGGTGTTCAACCTAAACTAATGTCTCAAGGCTAACTATAAGGGGGGTGAATTGGTAATTTTAAAAATTACTCTTGGATTTTAAAATTTGAATCCGATTGATATATGATGCAAGTTAATTTAAAGTTTTTGAAACAAGTTTTCAACCACAGAATTAATAATTTGCAGTAAGCAGCAAAAAAATAAAAGACATAATGATTTATTGTGGTTAGGTCAAACACGACCTAAGTCCACTCCCTGAAGCCTTCCACTTTAGGTATTGCACTATTACCAAAGTGACTTTCCTTTAGCGCCCACAATAAGGCAGAGAATCCTTTACAAAACACTCTTCCACTAATCCTCGGTGCGATAGGGAATTGTCATCCTTTCACACCCTCCAAGTGTAAGCATAATACCTTCGCTGTTTACACTCTCCAAGTGTCAGCAGAGAACCAACATTCTTTCACACATTCCAAGTGTCTGCAGAGTACTGGATCTTATCCGAAGATCTTCTCAGGAATAATCTAGAAAGATAAGAAGAAGAGTGATAACCGTAATTACAAAGAGATCCTTACATTTGAGTAAACTTGTGAACACTTTACACTCCACTTGAAAGAAATCTTTCTCAAACACTCTCTCATTTAATTTCTCTTGAAAATTCACGTAGACAAGATTTTAAAAGGTCCGTTTTATTGGACCTTTTATACAAAAGACACGAAAAACCATCTAGAAAACTAAACTTTTAAATTTTGATTGCACACGATCATACAGTACGATCATATTCGTACGTACGAATAGTTCAAATACTATTGCATACGAACCCATTATGAATAGGTACAAATTCATTTTTTACCCGATCATCATCCCGTACAAAATAAGCTTGTCCGATATGAATATAAAAATTTCAAAGTTCGTATGTTCGAAACGCCAAGATGAAATGAACGAGAGTAGAAACAAAGGAAATCCTCCCTGTACAAAATTAAATATTACTCGTACGATCTTCATCTGAGGATAAAATATAGACGTCCTTCCTGGGATGAAATTAAATATCATCTGTACGATCTTCGTTCGAGGTCAGAGCAGATACGTTTATCCTGGGATGAAATTTAATATCGTCCATACGATCTTCGCCCGAGGTCAGAATAGAGATGTTCATCCTAGGATGAAATTAAATATCATTCATACGATCCATACATAGAAAAAATATTTTCATTCCTATTTGTTCAACTTCTTGTTAGCGAAAATCACTGAGCAGATCGTCCCGTATGAAGTGATATCATACAGTACGATTAGTTTAAAAATATGAATTATAAAAACTTCCTCGAGTGTGTTTACTTAGTTATTCAATTACAATCACACACTCTCAGACTCAATAAAATGGAAAATACAGGCTTCGATTATTAAAAACTCTAAACTATTTTTTATTTGAAGTCTTCATTAATCCGGAGTATGATTTCCATTAAATGTTAGTACACACAAGAGCAAAAATAATTCTTCCAAAATATGTTAGGAGAAATAATAATCAAATCAGTAATTTTTGGAATCATCAAAAACTTACAGGTTGAAAGAATATCAAACATGCATAGCAACTATCTCAATAATCTCCCCCTTTTTGTTGATTTCAAAACAATTATTATTTGAATAAAATTGACAATCCTAAATTTCTCCATATGTCTCCCTAAATAAATAAGAATGTTAATATAAGGGAATTTTTATTAAGAATAAATAATTTTTTTAATTTTTTAAGTTTTAAAAACACACAAAAGGCATATAAAGAAAGAAAAAAAAACATTGCTAATAAATCAAACAACTACAAATAAAGTAAACAATAAGATAAGAAACAATCTAACGCAAACAATATTTCTCCCCCCTTTTGAGAACAGCAAAAAAAGAAGAAGAAAAACTAAAGAAATGTAAGAAGTCCAATGAGAAACATTTGATAATTGATCCTGAAAAAGATGGATTTATAATTGCAATAATAAGAATAATGTTCATTAGAGAAAAATAAAGGTTCATAACATTTAGATCAAGATATAACATAGACAAGATAAATATATCAAGGTCATAAAACATTCTAGACAATTGAATAAGGAAAATTATTGCAAAGGTGCTGAAATGAAGATTAATTTAAGTTAATTTCCAATATGAAATATAATTGAATATTAGATTGATTTGAAATTGAAGATTAAAAGATAAAGGGAAGAACATTATAAATATACTTATTTTGCGACATTGCACATCTTTTCAATATTTATGGCACATTTTATGCATCTTCTTGTATTTATGCTAATTTTGTGCCTCTTTTTAATTTGCGAACCAATGCGCATTCTTTTGATTTTTGCATATTTGTACATGTCCATTTTTTAATTGATATTTTAAAATCAATAATCTAAAATCTCAAACTTCCCTAAGTACAAAGATAATTATATTAAAAAGAGAAATAAAAGAATAATATGACATTAAAATTATAATAATAATATTAAAATTTTGTATGCCTAAAAAAAACATGAGATTGATAGTGTTAACTAAATCGAGTTATAAATTAACTTATATTTTTGAACAATTAGATTTTTGAATGAAATTAATTTTTTTTATTGCTATTCATATTATAACCCTTTTTAGATAATTAAGTTAGGATTATCATATAGGCAAACAAAAAATTCTGATAGATAATAAAATCAACTTAAACAAAGCAAGATAATTTTTATTGATATCAAGTTAAAAAAAAAATATAATGAAAGCTCAGATGATATCAATAAAATCAAAATATAACATCAAAATTCTAACACAATATAATTATATAAAAATAATAAACAAACACAAGTAAAAGATCATCACTTCACATCACTATGCTATGGTAAAGATAATCACATACGAAGTACATCTATAATTATGAGGGGCCCTGGTTTAGTGGAGGTGGCTGGTTGAACAAGGAAAAATAACTACTCATCACTGCCACATTGGTGTTTACCAATTCAAACTAACTTCGAATCCAACTGATATCCTGTTGATATTCAACATCCTGTTTGCGTAGGTAAGTCTGAATTTGATCAAAGTGCTGGTCAAAATGACTCATGTCTGTCAAAGTGCTAGACCATCTCCTGAAGGGCTGGTCCACGAGCAGGCGCAAGTGCAGGTGCAGGTGCAGATGCAGGTGCAGGTGCAGGAGTAGTTCTCTCCCTTCTCCCTCAGAATCCTCACTTTTATCATCTCTCCTAGAAAGTGCTCGGAATGTAGCGTCAGTGAAGTAGATGGGCAATTCTAGATGAGGACCAGGATGAACTAGATTGTACTTCTTCTCAAGAATGTAACTCACTAAGTGTCCTAAAGCAATGTTCTTCTTACACTAATAAGAGACATGACTTATTTCAAAAAGCCCATGAATATAGTCAATATTGAGTTAGGCTTCATCTATAGGTTGACCAGTCATGATAGAGTAAGTTAGAGTGGAAAGAAGAGGAGTAATATTGATATGGTCACCAACTCTAGGAATTATAGTGGTTCTAAGAACATGCTGGATGATCCAAGTATTTTTTTTCAAATTGGATACCCTAGGAAAATGACACACTTGTTCAATCCCTCTAATCACTTTATTTATTTCAGTCCAATCAAAATCAGATGCATAGGTCAAAGTGTGGGCTCTAATTCCTTGTGTCCTTAATTAAAAAAAGGTTTCCAAATCTTCCTTTGTTATTTCAACCCATTTTTTTAGAACATAAGATCTAATCCTAATTTGGTCAATGTTAAAGGACATGTTGGCTAGAAAGTAGTGAAATGTGTCCTTGTTGTAGGAGTGAATAAGGGTCAGGATAAAAGCGAATTAGGTGGCAGCAAAAAGAGGCATCACTTGAAAGTTAATATTTTCTTGGAGAAAGATTCAAAAGGATGTAATCTTGGCAGAAACAAACCTAAGAAATCAATCCTCATTAAACTTTGATAGAAAGTTATCGTCTTTACTCCTGGAAGACAAACCCTTGATGAGTCTACCCCTCTTGCTAGAACTTGCCATTGCAAAGATTTGAAGGATTGGAAAAGTCTATAGAAGTGAACGAAAAGGAATTCCAGAACCCTCCTATTTAAAGAAAAATGATCTTTCGTATGTATGAAACTCAGTTCATATAGTACGATTAAAGGGTTCGTATGTACAAAAATAAACATCATATCTACGAACGAGTACGTTAAAAATGAAACAACTCTTCATAATCACAAAATTTATGAGGTGTCCTTTCATACAAACTTTTGACCATACGATCATACAGATGAACATGTCTTCATTCGGGATGATCAGTTATTTAAAATCATTTTAATGATTGTTTGATTCATCCCCCACATTAAATGACATGTGGTTTGTTTATACGAACTTTAAGTTTATAAGTAAAATTTGTTTTAATAACTGATTCTGCTTGTATAATCATATACATGCATACATATGAATGAATGCACATCATCTGGGATGATCTGGAGATCATACAATATGATATGTATTGAAAAAACAAAACTATATGCAATCAGTAAAATCCAATGATCGACATGCTACTGAATTAGTACAGCATAAAAATAATTTCGTAAAGTACGAATAAAACACTTAGAAAAATTTGCACGATCAATCACAATTAAGAAATCTAATGTGAAAACATTTCAAAATCACAGAAAACACAAAAAAAAAAAATTACGCACATAAAATTACAAAAAAAAAAAACACACAAACACACATATCAAGTTTGTAGAAAATTTTAATTAAGCTTTCAGATCAATCACACCAAGCCTTGTTCTTAATGTACTAAAAGTATCAAAGGCTAGTGGTTTTATAAAATTATCTACAAGTTGATTTTTAGTTGAAACATGATTCAATTAAATTTCTCATTTGGATACATGATCCCTTATGAAATGATGTCTTTCATTTATATATTTAGTTCTAGAATATTGAATAGCATTTTCTGAAATGTAAATGGCATTAGTGCTACCACAATAAATTGGAATTGTGACTATTATAAATCCTAAATCAGACAACTGTTATTTCAAACAAAAACTTGTGCCACACAACTACTTAAGGTAAGTATTCAGCTTCAGCAATAGCTAGGGATACAAAATTTTGTTTTCTACTGGACCACGAAACTAGAGAATTCCCAATAAATTTCCATGGTCTAGATGTGCTCTTTCTATCAACCCTACAACCTAGAAAGTCCGAATTTGAATATCCAATTATCTCAAATGAAGAGCTGAACCTCGGATACCAAATTCCTAAGTTCTGGGTTCCCAAGAGATATCTCAAAAGTTTTTTCACTACTATTAAATGTGATTCTTTTGAATTTGATTAAAATATAGCACAAAAGTAAACACTGAACATAATATTGGGTCTTCTAGCATCCAAAAAAAGCAAATATCCAATAATCCTTCTAAATTTCTTTTGATCAATAGTTTTTCCCTTTAGATGCTTATCCAACTGAACTGAGGAACTCATAGGTGTACTAACAGGTTTAGTTTTGTCCATTTCAAACTTTTTGAGGATGTCCTTAACTTATTCTGACTTACTAAGAAATATTTCCTCCTCAATTTGCTTAATGCTAAAACCTAGAATGCAACTTAAATCTCCCATTAAACTCTCATAAATTCACTAATCATTATTTTAGTGAAATCTTCACACATATTTTTATTTGTAGATCCAAAGATGATATCTTCAACAAAATTTATATATTGATAGATGCATAAGTCTAGCTACAAGTGCAAAAGTCTCCTCAAAATTATTTCCTTTAATCTGATTATATCCCTTAGCCACCAATCTAGCCATATTTCTAATGATAACTCATGAGTCATTCATTTTATTCTTGAATACTCACTTAGTTCCAACTACACTTTGATCATTTGGCCTTGCAAATAATTCCCAAATATCATTTCTTTCAAATTGATTTAATTCTTCTTATTTTGCCAAAATCCAAAATTCTTTAGCAAGTGCTTGATTTATATTTGTGGGTTCTATCATAAAAATAAATGCAGAATGAATGACTTCTTTTCTTAGTCCATTCCTAGTCCTAACACCCTCACTAGGTTCACCTAAAATCAATTTCTTTGGGTGGTTTTTAGAAAATCTTAAATCTCTAGGCAACGAAATTTCTATCTCCTGCTTTTCATCCAATATAATTTTCTCAATCTTTTGGGAGTTATTTTCTATCTCATCCTCTTCCAAATTTGGCTCTTTCAAAATTCCAGATTCATCAAATACAACATGTGTGGTCTCCTCAACTACCAAGGTTCTTTTGTTAAATTCTTTATAAGATTTTTCAACACTAGAGTATCCAAGAATAATTCTGTCATCTTATTTTGGATCAAATTTTCATAAGGTAAGGTTTCCATTATTATGTATGAACACCTTACATCCAAAAACATGCAAATTTAATAAATTAGGTGTTCTCCCTTTAAGAAGCTCATAGGTGTTTCGTTCAAATTTTACCTGACGTTCACATTACTCAGAACATAACATGTAGTGCTAACCGCTTCAGCCCAAAAATATTTAAGAAGTGAATATTCTACCAACATGGCTCGAGCAGCTTCAATTAATATTCTGTTCTTTCTTTTAACTACCCCATTCTACTGAGGGGTTCTAGGAGCAGAAAAATTGTGATAAATTCCTTTCTCTTTACAATAATCCTCAAATTTTTTATTTTTAAATTCACCACCATGATCACTTTGGATTATTAAATCTCACACCCTATTTTCCTTTGAATCCAAGTCTAAAAATCTATAAACTCCTCAAATAATTCACTCTTATGATATAAGAATTTAACCCAAGTGAATCTTGAAAAATCATCTACTATCACAAATCTATATACCTTCCCTCCTAAACTTATTGTTCCAACAGGTCCAAAAAGATCCATATGCAAAATCTCCAAAAGCTTACTAGTTCTAAGATGCTTATTGGACTGACAAGAGGACTTCACCTATTTTCCTGATTGACAAGCATCGTAAAGGTGGTCTTTGGTAAAGTCTAACTTTTGTTTGCCTCCCACTAAGTTCTTTTGGGTAATTCTTCTAAGATTTTTCATGCTAGAGTGACAAAGTCTCCTATGCAATAACCATGGCTCATCAGAAATAGTTTTCAAATAAAAAGCATCAAGAGTTTTTATATAATTTAAATCTAGCATATAAATATTATTTACCCTTAAACCATACAAAACATCATTAACATTTTGGCTTAATACACAACTAGTAGAAATTTTTTTTGCACTATATCCTTTATCACATAGCTAGCTAATACTCAATAAATTATACTTTAAGCCTTCTACAAGTATCACATTTTCTATGAAAAAGTTTTTCAAGTCTCTAACCATACCGATCCAACCAACTTTTTAGTGATGTTATCTCTAAGTGTAACCTTGCCTCCACTTCTTGGCTTCCAGCGATATAAATTACTTAAGGTCTCCAGTCATATGCTTTGAGTAATCACTATCCAAGTACCAAATTCTCTAATGAGGCCTTGTATGAGAGCGTGCCTGCAAAATCATCAAATGTTAGACCTAGGAATCCAAACTTTTTTAGGTTCTCCTTTTGTCAAATTAAAAATAGATGAATGTATAATATGTCTAGATATATGCATCTTTAGTTTCCACACTAAATGGGTCTTTCTATATAAGGTAAAAGTGTGTGTTATATGTCCAGTCATCCCACAAGAAAAACATTTAACTCCAAGAAATGGATTTCTTAATCTTCTATAATTACTCTGTCTTTTCCGAGATTGTAAAAATTTGGGATACAAAATAGGATTAGCAAAATCTTCAAGTGTTGGGGGTTTCCTATTTTCCTCGAGAGCTTGCACTATCAATTTTAAAAATATGTTCATATCTTTTAAAATTCTCTTATCAAAATTCAAATAGTACTCTCTAATCTCTCATTCATCCTTAAATCTTTTAACATCTTTTTTCAATTGAGTATAGGATGATTTTAAAATATCATTCTCCTTATTCAAGTTATCAAACTCAATAAGCAAGCTCATGTGATTGTTATCTATCAATGCATGATCTTTTTTAAGGATATCATATTCTTTTTGCAATTCTTGCATTTCAAGATTAAGACTAGCATACTTTTTCTTTAGCTTCCTATATACATCATGTATTCTTTCAGAAACTTCTAATAATTTGGTATAGGTTAAGTAACATACCTCTTCTTGATCTAACTAATCAAGATTACCAGTCATTAAGCACAAGTTAGTGAATTCCTCCACCTTTTAATTTCTAATGAATCAAAAGCTGAGTCTACCAAAAAGCTCTTTGATGTCTCTTCTTTCCCTTCTTCATATTTGGTTTATCCTCTGCCATCTCCTTGTTAGGAGTGGCTTTTAGGTTTGAGTAGTCTGACTTATGTATGTCCAAGTTTCCTGCACTCTTACCAAATCACATCATTAGAAACCTTAACATTTTTATTAAATTTACTTCTGTTTCACTATTGGCGTTTCTTCTACATCCTTTTAAGAAAGCTCCTTTATTGTCTAGTCATTAAAGCTATGTTGTCCTCATCCTCAGGTTGTGATAGATCATTCTCTGACTCCTCCACTTTCAGTGTAATGTTCTTCTCTTTCCGTTGTTCTCCTACATCAATCCTTTTTTCACTCACTCCTTGCTCATAAGCAACTAGTGATACAAGAAGATTGTTAATAGATTAAACACTGAAATCTTTAGACTATCTAATTATAGTAATTTTAGCATCATATACAGTAGGCAAATAATAGAGAATCTTATTAACCATTGTAGCATTCGTTAGTTCCCTACCTAATGCATGCAAAAAAGTGACTATCAATGTGAATCTTATGTACATGTACGAAATAGATTCATTGGGTTTCATACAAAATAAATCATAGTCATGTAACAAAATGTAAAGTTTAGATTGATTTACTTTGTTAGTCCCTTCATAAGTGATACAATGTCTATACCATATGTCCTTTCCACATTTGCATGTGGAAACTCACATGTAGTCTTCTGACTTAAGTGCATAAAAGAAATTTTTTAAACATTTTGCATTTAACTATGCTAAGTCACGTTCTTCTATAATCCAATTTGCAAAGGGTCTTTCAACTGTAATTCCATCAACTAATCTAGTTGGTTGTGTTTACCGATCTTGTACTAAGATCCACATATGATAATTTAAAAATTATAAAATATAGGCTTGTGTAGTTTACAAAAATTGAAAGGGTTGTTATCAAATAAAGGAGGTATAGAGATCGAATACCCTTTAGGTGAGTTCCGGTTTCCAAAAGTAGCCAAACTCATTTATCAAAAAGTAGTCTAAACTTATAGTTTTGAATCAAAGATCTGATACCACATGCTGATTCTTGTTGAATCTCGATTAGGTTATTAAACGTAAACTAACGTCCCAAGGCTAACCAAGAGGGGGGGGGGGGGTTAATCGGTAACTTTAAAAATTACTTTTGAATTTTAAAATTTGAAACCGATTGATATATGATGCAAGTTAATTTAAAGTTCTCAAAACAACTTTTCAACCACATAATTAATAACTTACAGTAAGTAAGAAGCAGAAAAATAATAGCACAAAGATTTATAGTGGTTTGGTCAAACACGATCTACATCCACTCCCGCAAGCCTCCCACTTTAGGTATTACACAATTACCAAAGTGACTCTTTTTTAGCCCCCATAGCAAGGCGAAGAAGCCTTTACAAAACCCTCTTTCATCAATCCTAGGTGCGACAGAGAACCGTCATCCTTTCACACTGTCCAAGTGTAGGTAGAGAACCTTCATCCTTTCACACCCTCCAAGTGTAGGTAAAGTACCTTCGGATGTTTACACTCTCTAAGGGTCGGTAGAGAACCATCATCCTTTTACACTTTCTAAGTGTCCGCAAAGTATTGGATCTTATTTAAAGATCTTCTCACAAACAATCTAGAAAGACAAGAGGAAGAGTGATAACCATAATTAAAAAGAGATCTTTTCCTTTGAGTAGCCTTGTGAACCCTTCACACTCCACTATCCAGAAATCTCTCTCAAGCACTCTCTCAAACTCTCTCCTATAGTTGCTCCTAAAAATTCACATAGACAAGATTTTAAGAAGTCAATTTTTGTGGACCTTTTATACGAAAAACATGAAAAACCATCCAGAAATTTGAATTTTCTATTTTGAGCATACACGATCGTACAGTACAGTCATATGTTTATACATACAAATAGTTTAAGTATTCTTACATATAAACCCATAGTGAGTAGGTATGAAATTATTTCATACCAGATCATCATCTCGTATGATATAAGTTTGTTTGGTACAAACCAAAAAATTTTAAAGTTCGTCTGTACGAAACATCAGGACAAAATGAACGAGAATAGAAACAGAGGCGTTCATCCCTGTATGAAATTAAATATTGTCCGTATAATCTTTATTGTAGGATAGAACAGAGACGTACGTCCTGGGATGAAATTAAATATCATTCATATAATCTTCATCCAAGGTCATAACAGAGATGTTCATCCTAGGATGAAATTAAATATCATCCGTATAATCTTAATCTAAGGTTATAACAGAGACGTTCATCCTGGGATGAAATTAAATATCATTCATACGATCCATACTCTAAAAAAATATTTTCATTCAAATATCATCGGTACGATCCATACTTAAAAAAATATTTTCATTCCTGTTTATTCAATTGCTCATTGGGGAAAACATCTAATCAGATTGTCCCGTACGAAGTGATATCGTATAGTATGATCAGTTTAAAAATATGAATTTTAAAACTTCCCCCCTGTGTGTGTGCTCAGTCTTAAGATAGTTGCTATTTGCATGCTTTACATTTTTGCAACTTGTATAGTTTTGATGATTCCAAACATTATTGTTCAAATGTATAGTTATCTCCTAACAATTTTAGAAGATTTGTATTTGCTCTTGTGTGATTCGATATACACAAATCACTATTCACATTGTATTTCCTTAAGAGAAAATATTCACTTCTCTCAAATTAAAAAAAAAAAAAATTTACCTCTTTTTTATCA